>BQNB010099641.1:0-24881 GCA_026074375.1 Tanacetum coccineum | reverse complement strand
GGGCTTACAAGTGGGCTAAAGGCCCGGCCCAATACTATTAGTCATACGCTTACAATTAGACAACGAGCTATGCTATTCTGGATTATATACGGGGTGACCGAGTCTTTTTTATAATCCTAACAGCACCTTTGTCACTTCCTTGTTCACCAAGAAAACACCCCTTGTCATACCCTTGATAATCGAACCCCCTCATACACCTTACACCTCTTCATACTACTTTCCTAGCTCTCCATACTCACCCCTAACAGCCCTTAGTCACTACTCTACTACACCTTGATCCCTACTCCAAGTTTACTTGGCTACTACTCTTTTCTTTACCTACATATACTCGGATACATACACATACTTTCAACTCACCATTTAAACTTTATACTACCTTAAAATCATGTTGAATCCAAGCTAAGGAAGCCAAAGAAGAAAGGTTAAGCCATTTTAGAATCCAAGGTTAAGAAAGAAAAGCTTTTGATCCATCTTTAAAGTTTTCAAGTTGTTTTTGCTCCATACGACCCATTTCATCCATTTCGTGTACTTGTAAGTCTTTAAGCTCGTTCCATAAGCTCTTGTATCATTATAGATCTTGTATGAACTTTGTTTTAGTCATTTGAATAAGCTAAACAACATGTTTTAGTTTTCCTTACGCTATTTCAATAAGCTCATTTGTCATTTCTATAAGCTTGAAAACTAATCTTAAAACCTTAAACCCATCAGGTTAATCTTTTTAAACCAAACAAACCCGTTTTGGATTTTTAAGCTCACAAGCTCTTTTCATAAGGTATAAGCTTGTAAAAGTTACTTATTTTAGCTTATAGTAATAAGCTATAACCTGCAAAAATTGATTTCTAAATCAAAAATATCAATATTATGGTTTTTGGACTTAATTCGCAAATGATTTCATGCAAAGGGGTATATATTGTAACTTTCTGAAATTATATAGTTTTGTGCCAAAAATGTAATTATCGTAAAGTTATAACTCCAAGGGGGTTGTTTTGCCATTCTTTAAAGTTAAAGGTTTAAAGATTTTAAAAGTTATATTAAAAGGATTAACTTTGTATATATATCTATATATAAACCAAGGGTATATATTGTCATTTTACATTCTTAAAGGTATAAAATGTAATATTTTTATATTAATTATAAAAATACATTTAAATATTATAAGACTTGATTTTATTAAAACCCGACAAATTTGTCGTTATCATTCATCGATCGAAACGCTATAAAACAATTATGTTATAAATATAACATATTTTATCATCCACTATCTTTTGAAGAAACTTAAAATGATAAAATATTATCACTTAATCTATAACGTATCACGTTACTAGGGAGTTTCATGTGAGAGGATTTCATTTGGGTAGACGTTGTGACGAGTTGTTGGATTTACTATTTAAAGTGTCCTAGCTTCTCAAACGTTTACTACATGACCTCGAGATTATGATAGCCCGAACAGTGATACGATATTTTCACAAGTTATCAAACCAAAAACCATTAAACTTTATGAAATAAAGTTTGAAATATAAACAATTAGACTAAGACTTGATATATTACCTCAGGTTACGTGACGAGGCTGTTTACTCTCATTTGAATTAAATTTCAAATCAATCAACTACCTTGATAAGGTGAGTTTATAGTCCCACCTTTACATGCTTTCTAAATCCTGTGGGGAGATACATGCTATAAACCATGAATACAAGTATTTTACAACAGTATACTATCCTGATATATTATTGCCTAAGTTTTCTTTCACTACCAATATTTCTTAATCATGAACCATTAGTTACTTGCGAGTGAACGTGAATATTGTGGATAGATCTATTGGGGGTGACGACTCCCGTTGGTGTACCCGTACATGGGGTAACCAAACGCACTATATTTGAGAACAAAGGATAACTTTGACAAGTTACCTTTCCTTAAGGACAGTCGTTCCTTCAAGTCGTTAAATTGACTTCGGATGTTAATGTTTGGTTGCATGAGCTTAGGGCAATAATACTGTTTTCCATGATAATTGTATTCGTTGCAATTATTACCACTTATGATGATTTGTATTCAAACATTTCATTACAAACACTGTGAATTTCACTCAACCGTTGTGTTGACCATTTTAGCATGTTTATCTCAGGTAATTAAGCAATCTATGATACGGAGTGGCATTGGACTTGAGGACGTCCAAACTTGTTACCATTTAACTTTTATGTTTTCAATGTATTTTAGGACCTCCTTTGTAAAACTCTGATATATTATTGAATGATAACTAAATTTTCCAAAACGTCTCTTTTGAGTCGTTTTCTATGATTATGACTATTGATTCATGAAGTAATACCCCAATTTAGCTTCCGCTGCTATATGTCAAATATGGGGGTGTTACAGATTGGTATCAAGAGCCTCGGTTATAGAGAACAAGGTTAAAACCTAAACTATAACTACTTTTTTCATCCAAGAAAGTCCTCCGTGCCACTGCATTTCCCGAATAGTATGTAAATGATACATAACTATTATATAAATAACTTATGTTATTTTTTATTGGGTTGTTACAAAATTATGTCTTGTCCTGACTATATCTACCCTATTATCGTCCCATCTGATTCTAATATTGAGGATGCTTTTTCCTCTACACACTCTCTTAACTATATACCGGCTTCACTAGACTATTCCCCAGCCTTACAGGGAAACACCCCTTCTGACTCTTCAGATGATTTAACTAAGGATCTTTTGGCCTCGCTAGCCATCTTACCTTTCCACGATGATCCATATATGAAGGTTATGCAAGCATATAATGCTACTAGTAATGAATCACCTATTACACCACCACAAGCTCCTATTGCTCCACCAACTGTTTTGCCTCCATCTCTAATGTTACCACTATCATCAATGTTTGATTACCAAGATTTATTTCTTCCCAAGGAGATTTTACCACTTAAGAAACGAGCTCGTTCCCGATCATCCTCCTTTACTTCTGCCCTACCTCAAGTATTTGAGATTGGAGAGAATTATCATGGCGCTCTAGACACGTCTTATGCACGTCATGAGGAACAAATCGAGACTATTATGAATCACTTAGATGAGCTCCCTCTTGAGCGCATTGAGCACATGGAAGATAAGATAAAAGGTCTTGGTAATGGTCGAGTAATCATACAGCGAGATTTTGACCAACTAGAAACCGAACTTCATGAAGCCCGTGCCTAGATTGCTAGATTATAAAGAAAGCAAATGGGGCATGATGATGAGGTTGTTCTTGCTCGCGTCGGGATTTCTACTCTAGAGATACCCATCGAGGATATTCAGGTTCGGCACCGATCAGATATGAAGAATCTTCTGAACAAGATCCATAAGCTCAAGAACCACAAGGGAGGACCACCAGATTACTAGACTAGATCCTTATTATTTACAGCTTTAGTTAGAATCCAACCACTGGATGTGTGGCATAAATAATGACACTTGTCAAATTTTGACTATGTAAAATGCGTAGACAAGTTGTTTACGACTTAATACAGTGGTGATTCTATTATACCTCGTTGTTTTATGATACCGATTTTGGTTTATCATGGTTGTCTATCCTATGTCATGTATTACGATTACACATGTATCATATGATCCATAATGAGTTATCTAAGTGGTCGCGATATCATACCACAACCGTTGAGAAGTGAACCAGTCCCCGAGAAACCTAATGAGTTAAATGCTTGCTAGTGTGTCAATTCCAAGATCTTCCATTATAACCTACAATGTAATATCAAAGGATGCGTATTTCCTTGTTAAAACTTGCATCAAAATGAGAATCCATACAATGATATGTCAAATAAATTCAATATCACTAAGTATAAAATTTTTGATTTTTATACGATGACTTATGATATAACTATCACTATATGAATTCTTATTATGTGTTGTCTTGTAAATGTTGATAGAATGGCTCCCAAGAGGACATCAACATCTGCAGCACCAGCCATGACTCAGGCCACCATCAGGAAACTAGTTGCTGATAGTGTTTCCGCAGCTCTGGAAGCACAAGCTGCTACCATGGCAAATACTGACAATACCAAAGTCGGACCAAGAGAAGCTTCTGTAGCAAGAAAGTGTAGCTATAAAGATTTTATGAGCTGCCAACCTTTTAATTTCAAAGGTACGGAAGGCTCTGTTGGCCTCATCCGCTGGTTTGAACGAACTGAATCGGTATTTCTCCGTAGTAACTGTACCAAGGACTGCAAAGTGAAATTTTCTATTGGTACTCTGACTGAAGAAGCTTTGTCCTGGTGGAATTCATTCGCCCAGTCTATTGGAATAGATGAAGCCTATAAGATCACCTGGTCCGAATTTAAAAAGCTCTTAATAAAGAAGTATTGCCCTCGAATTGAAGTCAAGAAAATGGAAGATGAATTTTACAACCTAACTGTAAAAGGGCATGATCTCAAGACTTACGTTAGAAGATTCCATGAATTGGCAGTCTTATGCCCAACTATGGTGCCAAATTCTGAGAAACTCATAGAAGTCTTCATCGGGGGATTACCTAGAAGTATTGAAGGAAAAGGTTACCACTTCAAAACCTTAAACTTTGGAGGAAGCCATTACCATAACTCAAAGGTTAATGGATCAAGTAATAAAGCACAATTCTATGCAAGGAACCAATGATCACAAACGAAAGTTTGATGATAGAAGAACCTTCAACAACAACAACTACCAAAAAACCATAACAATAACAACCACAACAATGATCACCAACAACAAAATAGAAGGCAAGAAACATTCAGGGCTTATGCTGCCACCCCAACTAAAAATAGTAGGTATACTAGAAACCTTCCCCCGTGTAAGAAATGTACCCTGCATCACAAATGACCCTGCACTGTCAAGTGTCAGACTTGCAACAAGGTGGGTCATCTGACCAGGAACTACAGAAACAAAGGGCCAGCTACTGGAAGCAACCTGCAGCCAGTGTCAATAACTTGTCATGCCTATGGAGAGAAAGGACATTATAAAAACCAGTGCCCAAAAGCAAACAACAATGCTCATGGAAGAGCATACTTACTGAGGGACAAGAATGCTCACCAAGACCCGAACATAGTCACGGGTACGTTCCTTCTAAACCAACATCTAGCTAAAGTATTATTTGATTCAGGAGCCGATAAAATTTTTGTATCCATATCTCTTGCTTCTAAGCTTAATATCCCACCAATTACACTAGATACCACCTACGACATTGAAATGGCCGATGGAAACCTGGTAGGCACTAATATCGTTATCCAGGGTTGCACCCTGATCTTGCTAAACCAACCTTTTGAAACTGGTCTCATGCCGATTAAGCTTGGTAATTTTGACGTCGTCCTTGGTATGGATTGGTTATCCAAGTATCATGCTAGAATTATCTGTGACGAGAAAGTCGTCCATATCCCAATCGACGATGAAACTTTGATAATCCGAGGTGGTTGAAGTAAATCCCGACTAAGCCTCATATCTTGTATTAAACCCGAAAGGTATGTATCCAGAGGATGTCAAGTTTTCGTAGCCCAAGTAATGGAGAAGAAGTCAGACAAAAAACGACTAGAAGACATACCATTAGTCAGAGAATTTCCAGAAGTTTTTCCTGAAGATTTACCTGGCCTTCCTCTAGTTCACCAAGTAGAATTCCAAATCGATTTAATTTCAGGAGCGGCACCAGTAGCTCGAGCACCCTACAGATTAGCTCCTTCGGAAATCAGGAACTATCTGATCAACTACAAGAGTTAGCAGATCAAGGTTTTATCTTACCAAGTACTTCACCCTGGGGAGCTCCTGTCTTATTTGTTAAAAAGAAAGACGGATATTCCAGAATGTGTATCGATTACCAGGAGTTGAATAAACTCATCGTAAAGAATCGTTATCCATTACCCAGGATCGACGATTTATTCAACCAACTTTAAGGTTCGAGTGTTTACTCGAAAATCGACTTAAGATCAGGCTATCATCAACTAAGAGTCAGGGCTGAAGATATTCCTAAGAATGCTTTCAGAACGAGATACGGACACTACGAATTCCAAGTGATGCCATTTGGTTTAACTAACGCACCTGCTGTATTCATAGACCTCATGAACCGTGTGTGCAAACCATACTTGGATAAATTTATGATAGTGTTCATTGATGATATTCTTATCTACTCCCGTAACAAAGAAAAACATGCAGATCACTTGAGAATAATCTTGGAGTTACTCAAAAAGGAGAAATTGTATGCCAAGTTTTCCAAATGTGATTTCTGGATCAGTATCGTACAATTTCTTGGGCATGTAATTGATAGTCAAGGAAATCACGTTGACCCCGCCAAGATTGAAGCAGTTAAGAATTGGGCATCTTCTACCACACCCACAGAAGTACGCCAATTCTTAGGACTCGCCGGTACTATCAGAGATTCATCGAAGATTTTTCGAAGATTGCAAAGTCTTTGACTGAATTAACCCAGAAAAACAAGAAATATATCTAGGGAGAAAACCAAGAGTCAGCTTTTTAACTGCTAAAACAAAAACTGTATGAAACTCTAATCTTAGCATTACCAGAAGGAAACGATGACTTTGTCGTTTACTATGATGCGTCACTCCAAGGTCTAGGAGCGGTGTTAATGCAAAGATAAAAGGTTATTGCATATGCATCCCGACAACTTAAGCCTAATGAGGACAACTATACCACACACGATCTCAAATTAGGAGCAGTTGTGTTTGCTCTTAAAATCTAGAGATACTATCTATATGGCACAAAATGTACTGTGTTCACTGATCATAAAAGTCTTTAGCATATCCTTGATCAGAAAGAGTTAAACATGAGACAACGTCGTTGGTTAGAATTTCTCGCAGATTACGATTGTGAGATTCACTACCATCCTGGAAAGGCATAAATTGTAGCAGATGCCTTAAGCCGGAAAGAACGAATCAAACCACTCCGAGATAGATCATTAGTCATGACTCTTTACTCAAAATTACCATCACAAGTCCTTAAAGCCCAAACTGAGGCAATCAAAGAAGAAAACATCAAAGCTGAGAACCTACGAGGAATGGAAAAAGCATTTGAAGTACGTCCTGATGGAACCCAATGTATCAAGAATCAAAGTTGGTTACTACTCTTTGGTAATTTAAGAGACTTGATCATGCATGAATCCTATTAATTGAAGTATTCCATTCACCCAGGTTCTGACAAAATGTATCATGATCTAAAGAAACTCTATTGGTGGCCTAACATGAAGGCAATCATCACAGAATGTGTTGGCAAGTGTTTAATATGCTCTAGACTTAAAGCAGAATGTCAGAAGCCATCCAGTTTACTGATACAACCAGAGATTCCTACATGGAAATGGGAAAGAATAACAATAGACTTTGTTACAAAACTACCCAAAACATCATGCGGACATGACATAATTTGGGTCAATGTAGATCACCTTACAAAATTAGCACATTTCATCCCCACCAGAGCAACAGATAGTATGGAAACCCTTACAAGGTTATATATAAAGGAAATAGGCTCACGGCATGGAGTGCCGATATCTATCATCTCGGATCATGAAAGTCATTTCACATCCAGATTCTGGCAGTCAATGCAGAGTGCTTTGGGTACTCAATTAGACATGAGTACGGCATATCATCCCGAAACTGATAGACAAAGTGAAAGAACCATCCAAACACTCGAAGATATGCTTCGAGCCTGTGTTATAGATTTTGGAAAAGGATGGGAAAGACACTTACCATTGGTAGAATTTTCTTACAATAACAGTTACCATGCCAGTATTAAGGCAGCACCATTCGAGGCACTTTTATGTTCGAAAGTGTAATCAACCAGTCTGTTGGGCTTAAGTTGGCGATATACAACTCACTGGACCAAGATAATCCAAGAAACCACCAAACGAAGTTTGCAAAATTACGACCAGCATAGTCAGCTGGCAAGAGAACCAGTAAGGAGTTTTATGCGAAAGACAGGTGCAAGCCTTTGTAATTCCAAGATGGAGATCGAGTTATGAGAAAGTTAATTCACCTCGAAAAGGTTTTATGGCGATTCGGAAAATGAGAAAGCATAACCCTTGGTACATTATACCCATTTAAGAACCTTAATAGGGTCCGGCCCAGTGCATTCACTCTTGAGGCATCCTAAGAACTCAGTAGTGTTCTACATAACTTTCCACGTTTCTAATTTAAATAAAATCCATCTAACGAATCCCTTTTCATTCCAATGAAAGAGCTTCGGCTTGATGACAAACTCAATTTTGTGGAAGAACCAGTGGAAATTATGGATCGTAAAATCAAACAACTAAGACAAAGTCGTATTCCTATAGTCAAAGTAAGATGGAAATCTAAAAGAGGACCAAAATTTACTTAGGAATGCGAAGATCAAATTCGTGCAAAGTATCCACATCTAATTTCAAACATCACGCCGGCATCTAACTAAATCTCGGGATAAGATTAACTTCAAGGTTGGGAGATTATAACAACCCATAATTTTCATCAATGTAATTATCCATCTATTAAATTAGATGCAATTTTCATCAATGTAATATCTACTTATTAAATTAAGTACAACCATTTTCACAGGAATATTTTTACTTTACTTCACCTATTATGCAACGTAAGTTGCATAACCTAAGTAAACGAGCTCACGCAACAACCAATGCGACAATAACTCTTGTGATATCATGTAAACTTCCAAATAAGACAAGTCTATGTTCTAAATTATCTATTTTACCAAGTACATTATCAATTAACGTTCCATTAACTACATTATTTCAAATACAAACAAGATACGTTCATATTTATTCCAAAAACCCCAATTTCATTTGAAACACTGAACAAATGTCGCAAGCAAGTGACTAAGTTATTTTTGATTTCTGTTTTTTTTGTTCCCTCCTAAACCCTAGTACAACCTTCTAAAGCCCAATGTACAAGTTAAACATGCATAGAATTCAAACTAAGTCATTTTCCCTCCTAAATCATGTTTATTTCTTACCACCACTTTAACACAAGTTACAACACTTAAAGCATAACTTCTAAACCAAGAAACTAAAACCTAAATCATTCTAAAACCCTAATCTTAACCCTAAACCCTAAACAAAACCCTAATTCGACTCAATATGGCATCATCAATAAAAGTGTGAGTAATGATCCGAAGCATATAGCTTTACATCTAAAAAAAGATGTAATTATTTTCATATCAATCAAGTGTGATTGAATATGTAGATTCGAGATAATATCTTTTGATATAATCTTGAAACAAGACAAATAAGAATCTGATTTCATGCCCATGCTCGAAAACTTTGTCAATTAGATTCGATAATGATATCAATCATAATTTAAATAATGAACCGATATATACTCAAAATCTTTCTTGACCCTCACGAATACTCATTTAAAAGAAAATAAATAAAGATTTAAATAGTATGTTCCATTAAACCTAAGACTAGTCGTGGGTGTGAGGTTAATGAACAATGACAAGTTAACATATTACTTCAAGATTGTCATACATTTTGTGCAAAAAACTGTTTATTGATACGTACAATGTGCATAGTTTTCAACAATTTATAAGTATTATTATTGTTGATCCTAGTCTGAATAGATCTTTCTAGCCTGTTAAGGGTGGTAGTCAATCTGGATAGATCCAAACTAACTACAAGAGAAATAATGACTATGAACAATATAAGTTATGCGAAAACTAACTTATACTGCTAAGAAGAGCAATCAATAAAACAGAACTTTGATTACTATTAATCTGCTAGGTTACAGAATACTAACTATAAATATTTGTGAAACTTGTTTTTCTAACTAGTGCCGTAGGGTTCCTTTTATACACCAAGGAAACCCTAATGGGCTTACAAAACATGTTAAGTGATCATGCATATCTATTCCTAATATATCTCATGCATATCACTTAAGCAGTACTATCTATATATGCTAGCAGTACTATCTTACTACTAACAGTACTAACTCTACTACCAGTACTAACTCAGGAAAACATAATTCCTAACAATCCTCCCCTAAACATGATGTTCACTTGTTAACCTTTATGTTTCTTCCGTTTGAGCTTTTTGAACACCTGGAGGATGTATCTAAACACACTGCTTACTCTTTAATCTTTTCTTTGATGAACCTGAGCTCTTTTGTTACTTTGTAATCTTGAAATTCTTTAGCTTCTAGTCTTTGTCATCATCACATCATCTCGGCAACTCAGCAAAACCAACTAAGTTGGCCTTGTAGTTTTTGGCAAACTACCAGCCATAAACAGATTTGATGTTTCTTTACCAGTAGTTGTTTGCTCTGGAATAGCCAATGCTTCATTGTAACAACATGGTGCATTGATAACCATATAGTTTTGAGTAAACTATCAACTATCAACTAATTTGAGAAGTATTTACCAAGAGCCGTTTGCTTTGGACTAGCCAACTATTTACTGTGAAACATAGAGAGTTAAGAACTATATAGTTTTTAGCAAACTATCAGCCATTAACGGATTTGAGAAGTCTTTATCAGAAGCCGTTTGCTCTGGACTAGCCAGTTCTTGATGTCTGTTTGACATGGTGAACTGATAACCATTTGTTGTGTGGTGATTAAACCAACACTTAAAGATCCTTCTCTCCTCCATTATGGCTTCCAGCTTCATCAATCTGCTTTTGAATGAATCAAAGCAGATCATAAGCACTATCACTTACAGACTCAGCTATCAACTTCAAAGATATCATCCTCTCAAGTGTTTCTTTTGTGAGTGGATATTTCTTCTCTGCAAGCATATAAATATCAGTACCATCTTCCAGTGTTAAAGTATGACCCCACAGTTCTCATAGAAATTCCAGCTCTTAAGATTCCATCTTTCTTGATTCTGCCAGAGTTTATCTTCTGCATTTGCATCAAACATTGTCCTTAAATTTCCCTAAAGAACTAGATCAACACCTTCTGGAGTAATTGTTTCAAACCTCTACATTACCAGGTTATATAACTACACAAGATCTAGCCTATCAAACCTTGTTACCATTTTAGAAAAAGTCTTAATCCATCTAGAGCTTCCATCAGATCTAAAGATCCTGTAGTAGATACCCTCTGCTCCATGTCTGTCATAATTATAGAACTTTGATTCCTAGTTAATAATTGGAAATATCTTCTCCAGGACTTCATAATCTATTATTCCTTCTTTATCTGGAACTATTTTCATAAAAGTCTTTAGATCCTCTTCTTCTTTAAGGTCAGACTCGGTCTTCTTCCTCTTAGACATTCTTTTCATTCTTGGACCTCCTTTTCTCTTCTTTGAAACATATGAAACTCTTTCTCCTGCATCTTCCTTATTCATACTTTCAATCTTAGTACTGTCAGGTTCTTTGAGAACCTCCTTCTTCTTTGAAGTATCTTCACCAGCTGCCTTCTTATTATCTTTTACTGCATCATCTGAATCCATAGGTTTGAAGTCATCAATTTTCTTTTTCTGTCTTTTATACATAGCTTGGATTTCTTTAAATGTCTTTGATTTTAGCTGAGAGTGTTTGTAACCACCTATATTCTTCAGATATGTCATCATCAAATTCCTTAGTTGAGATTTAGTTGGTGGTCTACTTCTAATCTCAGCAGCTCTTTGTGCAACTCTGAATTTTCTTTGTGCAGCTATTGTTTCAGCCAAGAACTTTGCTCTTTCTTCAATTGTGTACTCCTCTCTTTCTTCCTGTTAGAGCTTGGCTACAAACAATGCATCAGCATCAATACCTGCTTGGACTTCATCAAACATTTCCATTATAGCAGTTCTAGAAGCTTCTTTTTGTGCTGCTTTTTCTTCTTGTATTCTCGCAATCTCAGTCAATTCTTCCTCATGTAGCTTATGAGCCAATTCTTCATCTCTCTCAATCTGATCTATCCCTTGATCTTTTCTCTTTATCTTGACAGGTTCTTCCTCAACTAAGATACCATTTCCTTTATCTTTAGGATCAATGGATGGAAGTGGTTTGAGTGTTGTTATTGATCTCATAGGTCTTGAAGAATCTTCAACATCTTTAAATGCCACTCCTTTTTCCTTGGCTTTCTCTTCTTTCATCTTTATCAAAGTTTGAGCCATAGTAATATCTTCATCATCAAATATACTTGTTGTTGTAGGAGGAGTTCTAGGCTCAACATCACTAACTTTAGGATTAGAAGTACTAATAGTTACACCAGCAGTACTAACTGGTGCATTAGCAGTATGAACTTCTGGCCTAGCAGTATCAATATTTGGCCTAGCAGTATCAACTTCTGGCCTAGCAGTACTAACTATGCTACCTCTTTTTTCACCACTACCCTTGTCTTCAGCAATTACTTCGGTATCAACATCCAAATTAAGCTCCTCAGTCTCATTGCTATCTGTAGCTAAGCAAATCAGTGCAGATGCAATATTTATAGGAAATTGATCCCAATAAGTACTTTTTGAACTAAGGCAGTGAATTAGGGTATGAATTAGGTACTTCCATTATGGGGAAAAGTGAGCTTTTTGAAAAGTAAGAATTGTAAGATCTCCCTCATGTCCCATCAATTGAAGGTTTTCATAAATCTCTTGATTTGTGAGACAATCAATTCCATCTACATCATGAAATAAAAGATCTCGTCTAATAGATGCCGGGAGGAGTCGGTAGTTAGACACTGGATCCCTTCAGACATGGAGAACGTGTAACGCTGAGTCAGGGTTTGGTGAACCAATCAGAAATTGATACAGTCTTGCCAGCAACTTTGGCTTTAATGTAACTAACATCATTGACTGTTTTGGAAGTAGCAGTGTTCCAAAACTGTTCAATAAGGGAAGTAGAGACAGTAGGACTTACTGTGAGAGAGTAGTAAATCAAGCTTCATGTAAGGAAGTCTACTATCTCATGGAATTGATCATTCTGTTCAGTTTTCTCCAAACAAGCAACCATGTTATGCTTAGGGCAAGATATGAGAGCAGCCATGGAGGTGTAATTGATGATCGTCGGTGATTAGAGGGATTAGGGTTTGTGATATGAAAGCATGGGAGAGAGATTAGGTGAGTAAATTGTGTGTTTAAGAACGGTTTATATAGGTTTCAAGTAAACCCAGTGGCGAAGAAAACGCAATTTTACACTTTGCATCCCTATTTCCCCTATTTCTAACGGTAACTTAACAGTACTAAGGTTTGCCTGACAGTACTAAGTTTTGGCCTGGCAGTACTAACTTTTTGCCTACCAATATTAACCAAAACGGGCAGCACTAACTAACTTAGTACCATATGTAGCTCGCAATCCCCATCCCAAAGAACATAATGAACCTCAACATCATTTTCCAAACTGTAAAACAAATCAACCTGCCATTTTGCCTCCCCTGAACTAATACAGCTATAGGTTAATCATTCCAATGTTAACAATTAAGAAATTGAATCTGCTAACATCAAAAGCTTTGGTTAAAAGATCAGCCACATTATCATCAGTGTGAATCTTAAGCACCTGGATAAGCTTTTTCTCATAAGCATCCCTAATAAAGTGGTGCCTAATCTTAATATGCTTTGTTTTGGAGTGAAACACTAGATTCTTTACAATGCAGATTGTGCTTTCATTATCAATATAGATCTTTGTGTTCATAAAATTGAACCCATAGTCTAACATTTGATTCTGAATCTACAATACTTGCCCATAGCAGTTGGCAGCAGCAACATACTCTGCCTCTGTAGTAGAAGTAGCCACGATTGTTTGTTTCTTTCACTGCCATGAGATAAGTCTCCTGCCAAGAAATTGACAACCTCCTGTTGTGGATTTCCTGTAAAGATTTACTCTAGCATAATCACTGTCAGAATAGGCTTCCAGGTCAAATGATGACACTCTAGGATACCAAAGGCCCAGTTTGGGTTTGCCTTTGAGGTACCTAAAGATCCTCTTCACAGCATGAAGATGTGAGGTTTTTGGAGTTACCTGAAACCTAGAACAAGCATAGACTGCAAACATAATATCAGGCCTAGAAGTAGTCAAGTACATTAAAGAGCCAATCATAGATCTATAAAGATGTATATCCACATTAGCAGCTTCTTCATCCTTGATCAAGGGTTTCTGGGTCTCAATTGGAGTGCTGGCAGTCTTCACACTCTTCTTCAGGATCTCTGGAACATACTTATCCTGACTTATGAAAATACCATCTTCTTTCTGTTAGACCTATAATCTAAGAAAGAAGGCGAGCTCTCCCATAGAACTCATCTGGAATCTGTTCTTCATAAATGCCTCAAATTCATCACACCAAGACTTCTTTGTAGAACCAAAAATAATATCATCTACATAAACCTACACTAACATGATATCATTCCTGTCCTTCTTGATGAAAAAAGTCTTGTCAATGGTTCCTTTTATGTATCCACTCTTCAATAAGAAAGTAGATAAAGTAGCATACCAGGCTCTGGGAGCTTGGTGTAAACCATACAAAGCTTTTACAACTTTGTAGACCTTCTTAGGGAACTTAGGATCTACAAAACCTAGAGGTTGAGACACATACACCTCCTCATCAATTGTGCCACACAAGAAGGCACTCTTCACATCCATCTGATAAACTATGAATCCCATATAAGAAGCAAAGGCCAAAAAGATCCTGATGGCTTCAATCTTAGCCACAGGAGCAAAAACCTCATCATAGTCTATCCCTTCCTCTTGTCTATATCCCTGGGCAACCAATCTTGCCTTATTTTTAACTACAACGCCTCTTTTATCCTTCTTATTCATGTAAACCTATTTTGTCCCAATTTCCTTCTTCCCAAAAGACAAGTCAACCAGAATCCAAACTTTCTGAATCTTAAATTGCAGCAGCTCTTCCTGCATAACATCAACCCAACTTTCACCTTCAAGAGCTTGAGATATCTTCTGGGGTTCAAGAAGGAAGCAAGCAAACAAACAGTGCTGGAAATCCTTGTGATTATTTCTTCTCTACTTTTGAATATAGCTAACAAAAGCATGAGCTCTAGAACTTTTGTTGACTTTGCTCCGTATCTGAACTGATGAGGTTGGATCTCCAAGAATTTGAGTTATAGGATGAATGGAGTGTATCCTTGATGTGGGAATAGGACTAACATTCACAGTGGTTTCTAAATTAGTGAAGTCAGCCACTGCACCCTTATTATCATAAGATGCATTGGTAAAAATCCCATCACTTAGATTGTCATAAATATCCTCAAGAGCAGGTATTTGAGAATCATCTTGGTCATTGTTGTTTATATCAGGTCCACCAGCACTAAAAACATTTGAGGGACTGGCAGTACTAATTGGTGTGCTAACAGTATTAACTATGCTTGAAGAAGCAAATCCTCAGTACATTGAGCAAACTCCTTTCTAAAAACTTCAGCTGCATCATTAGCCTCCTTTTCTTGTCTTTTAAGCCTTTTAAGCTCCTCCAAAAAGGCTTGATCCTCCTGATTTTTTGGCTCCTCAATAGTTTTTGGACCAGTATCCCCATTAGGCTTTACATCTCCATTATTTGCTTCTGAGCTCTTGACTGTTGAAGTATAAGAAGACCATACTGGTGGTACAAAGTATTCTTGAGCAGGTTCAGTTTCCATTTCAGAGTTTCCCGCATCAATAATATCTTGTGTACCTGCACTATGATTAGCTCCTTTTGGACCTGCAGTTTTGTTAGCTTTATTTTCTGCAGTAACAGGCTGATAGTTCATTGAATCAGTTAAATAATCAAGATCAAACAACCAATTAGGTCCTTTCCCTGCAACATTAGGTTTATTTTCTAAAAAGTTTATATATAGGTTTTCTTCAACCCTCTTGGTTTCTAAAACTTTAAAGGATCGTTTTAGTGTGATGTAAGGTGTTTGTTTTGTTGTAATCGTTGTTGCGATTTGGTTGTTAACAATGGACTAACGGTGAAATTGAATTGTCGTTAACGGATACGTGTTGTCACGTTAACGGTTGTTAAAGTTCATTGAAAACGAGGACTAACGGTGTAAGATAGTTTGAAGTTAAGGGGTGTAGGGCTTGTATTGTTGAATCACGAAACCCTAACTCGGTTTTTACCGAGTTAACTTGCAACCCACGTCGCGTGAAGCTTTCTACACCTGCTTGAATCGAACCTTCACTCGCTTGTATTTAAACTCGCATAATTTATTCGCTTGTTACAATGCTCACATGTTTTATAAAAACCCAAACTCGCACACCTGTGAATTCATTTGAACTAGTTCGCACATTTTATTTTGCTTGAAGTTCAATACTCAACTCGCATAAAACTTTCCTTGTACTTGCTTAGTAAACTAGCATGTAAATGAACATAATTAGTTTCGAACTTGCAACTTATTAACTCGGATGAACTTGATCAACTCACATGAAATAAACCAAGAGTAAACTCGCATGAAGATGTGAGGTTATACTCGCATAATCTGTTTCCCAAGTCGCATGTATACTCGCATGAACTGTTCAACTTATAGTGGCATGATGCAAATCCTTAACTCGCATAAGCCTTTGGTTTAGACTCACATAAAAGTGAAATAACCAAACTCGCATGCTAAACTCGCATAAGCTTTCCTAGAAATAAGGAAGCAATAACGTCCTTGTGTCCTTGTTAAACTAACTCGCATAAACCAAAAACGCACCTAAAAACTAAAAGCGAACGAGTTTTTAACATCAAAGATTACAGCTTTTTGCACTAAATTTCTTCTAAACAAGTTTTAGATTTTCATAAAAACACAAACTTTATATCATTTTGTCTTTAAAAGTCAAGTTTAAGCGTGTTTTTTGGTGTTGTTTGGAGACGTGAGGTTTAGAAGCAAAATAAGCATGATATAAGACACGAATAAGCCAAACAACGTTGGTTAGCTCTGGTACCAATTGTTAGTCTCCGAGATTAATCCAATTCACACACCATATAACAAGAAATAAAGATAAAGAACTAGAGAGAGACAGTTAGAGTGAAAGATGGAAGAAAGACTGGGAGGATGTTTATTTCACAACAGATAAAATGAAACAAACAACCAACCCCTCTCCATAAGTGGAGAGAGATATATATAGTCCTAGACATAGAATGAGACGCCTAGGTTAAGAAGAGGATGGGCCGGGCACGGCTTTGGTTGGCTTTGGCCCGAAATGTATACAATATTAGCTTAAACCTCGAGCTCGGGTTCATGACTAGCTTATTACATTTACTACAAAGTTTTTATGACGTAAAAATCCTACACTATCTATAATGACCGCTACTTTCTTTGTTCGACATAATTTTTTATGGCTAAAAAATTGTATTTCGACTTTGAAGCTCTGTTTTGCCAAAATACATCATGTATGCATACACGATTCGAAAAATACTAATAAAATTGTCTCAAACTAATTGCGTTGAGATTGTCTAATCCTCGCCACTAAAAACGCCAAGTAACGAGTCGATGTGGGATATCGACCAACGCATGTTACCTCATCCACTCGAATATCTAATATGCATGTCACTGGCGCTTTATGCCTCGAATATTGTTGATGATCTTGGGTCGAATGAATCTTTTACCTAGTAAAGGAAAACGAAATTACATTTCAAAAAAATATATATTTCCTTATTAGGTATGATGCTTCTAATTTTTTTTATTTTTAAATATATGTTTAATTAAAAAGCTTAAATACTTCCAATATTGGCATTATTTTAATGGAGAAATCTGATGAAGAAAAAAAAACAAAATAAAAATATAGAGTCCAAATTTTTAAAACAAAAACTTGAAAAAAAGAGGAGTAATTAATAAAACATGAGTGGTTTAATTAATAAATAAAATTATATAGAGTTAAGTGTAAATTTATAAATTTACAAATTTTTATTATAACTTTATAAAAAAAACAAGTAACCCTTTAAACTTTCATAACTTATAAAATAGAAAAAATAAAAATTATATATCTCTACACTATATTTAAAAAAATAATGTATAAGCCCCGTGCACTCACTATATTTAAAAAAATAATAATGTATAAGCTCCGTGCGTGCACGAGGATTAAAACTAGTATAGCTAAGAAAAAAAATCATGAATAAACATCCAACAAAAGTAAAAGTTGTGACATATAAACGAAGAATCCAAAATTATATATGATTTATATTTATAGTTAGCCACTTCTTCAAACAATTTAGGAACAGTAAAAAAAGGGAGAGTTATATTGGATATTAAAAAAAGCTTGGATATCAGCGACTCATCCTCACCATTCATCTAAAAAGAAATCGAGATTAAAATCATTTTATTATTTCACATATTTTTTAAAACTTAAATATTTCCTAAACCGTTAATCGTTAAACGAAAAAAATATACCATCACAACGAGCATTTAATTATCTTTCTATAGATATTCACTTTAATATATTTTTGACAAATTTCTTTTTCATTTTTTTCACTTTTTTTTCTTCGTTTTTTCACGTTTTTTTTTATTGTTGAAACTTGCATAAAAATATCACATGTGATTTAACACTAATATCGAATTACATGTGATTGCATTAAAATTACATATCATATACGATTTAACACTGATATCATATGTGATTTATCTGTAATATCATATGTGATACACCAACATCACATGTGATTTTATTAGTGTTTAATCACATGTGATTTCTCATGCAAGTTTCAACAACGAAAATAAAGAAGAAGAAAAGACGAAAAATCGTAAAAAACAACAAAAAAACACGTGAAAAAAATGAATTTTTTTTATCGAAAGTATATCAAAGTAATTATCTATAGAAAGATAATTAAATGCTTGTCGTGATGGTATATTTTTTTTCACTTAACGATTACGGTTTTAAGAATTTTAAGTTATAAAAAATAGATGAACAAAGGTTTTGAGGTTTATCTCATCATTAGATCAAAATGAAGATGAATGTGTGAGGATTAGTCCTAGTCGTATACCAAAATAAAGTTTGGTAATCAGAAAGAAGTTTTGTTTATTGTTTGTAAAATATCAAATGGTGCTTATGTACATACACATTATCTCAACCGGCCCGTTAGAGTTTACATGTATTTATCTTTCCTATAAATACTTGATAATTATAACCTTTTGGATTTATATAACTGAATAAGATTTCTCCTTCCTCCTAATCTCTTCTTTTCTTAGTTCTTTATAATTTATAACACGTTATCAGCACGAATTTCTCAAAAGAGAGAGCAATCAAAAGAGAGAACAAGGGAAGAGTCGATCATTATGACACGATTCAGTTTCATAAGGTAAAGCTTAGAACTCTAATATATTAATTTGATCCTACATAATTCGTTGGGTTGCATTAGTTTTTTGTATTTAAATAAGAAAAAAAAACCTAATAATGATATCATAAGTTTACCCACTCGTGGTTGGATCTAGTAAAAAGAAATCACAAACAGTTTGTGTGATTCTGATATTAACGAGCTTTTGTTGGAATATTGAAATTTGGAGTTTTAGTTGAGGTATTGTTAATTGTTTGATTATATGCTAATCTAAAACTTTTACTCTAAAATTTTGTTTTTCTTCTTTTTCTCATCTACAAACTCTCTCGTAATATTGTAATTACATGAAAAGAATAAAAAAAATTACATAACTAGAAGAAAAAAATAAAACTTTAAGTTCTATTATTATGATTCCTTTAGAAGAATCAAAATTAAATGGCCTCAAGTTACGATCATATTTTCTTAAAGAACATCGTGTTCTTAATGATTCTCTCAAGTGAATCATAATAACATAACCTCAAGTTATGATTATTTTTATTTAAGAGTCTTATGTGCTTTGATGATTCCCTTAAGTGAATCAAATATATTTTTCAATGATTCTTAAACTGAATCACGATAATATAAAATAAATTAGAACCTCAAGTTCTAATATGATCCGGTTAATATAATCAATAACATAACATCATGTTATGTTAGAAAAAAAAAAGAAAAATAGAACCTCAAGTTCTACTATGATTCTTTAAAAAAAATATGAACCTCAAGTTCTACTACGATAAATAGAATCAAAATAACGTAACCTTATGTTATGTTTGAAAAAAAATAATTAGAACCTCGAGTTCTAATTTGATTCAGTTAGTAGAATCAATAATATAACTTCGTGTTATGTTATAAAAAAAAGATAAAACCTCAAGTTTTATTATGCATTCAAGAGAATCAATTAACATAATTTCATGTTATTATTATTGAAGGGTAATTGATTTTCCTTTCATTAAATAACAAAGCATGTCTATTTATAAATAGAATATAGCTTTGGGAATAAGCTACTAAACCCTAGATCTAATGGACCTCAAGCCCACAATGGCTTGGGCCAATAATTTATGCGTCTAACACTGTGATGTTAAGGACCCCACGGCAGTTTGAACGGGGTCTTCGATACGGACAAACTGGATGAATGTTGAAGCCGATTCTTCTTCTCTTTTTCTTCTTTGTTGCTCGTTTGCACGGAGATTGACTTGTATTTGACGACATAATTGTATATATTGCTTCGCAGTTTCCTTTATTTTTTATGACTTTGCTACTGTTATTTACGTCATGTTTATTTTGCCTTTAGATGGAGCCAGCATTTGTTGTACATCTTTGTTGACATCACAATGATCTTCGACAACGAAAACAATCAGATGAGAAAAAAGGGTTGATCTAGGCAACTCAACAATTTTTTTTTTGTGTTTTGACGGCTAGGGTTTAGGGTTTATGCATTGAATACGAAAAGTAAAATCCTAATTATAACACAATAAGGCGGAAAAAAATGAGATCCCTCCGGATCACCGACAAGTAGCCGATGACCGGAGGATAGCAATTTTTATTGGTGGATCTTACCTAGAGCTGTGATACCAACTTGATTTATGTCTTATGGAGGGCTTCGACCCAAAAGGTAGGAGGAAGGTGTGCTTGAAAGAGAAGTGTACGAATGGTATTATTAATTGTTCGTATCATTCGCTCCGCCTTGCCATTTTGTTTGGGAGTTTTTGGGCAAGAGAATCTATGGAATGCCATTTTAGCAAAAAGGGTTGAATTCGGATTATTAATGAACTCACGCATGACACATTGAAGCTTTTAATTTCACAATTTAAATTGTTTTTAACATAGTTGCGAAAATGCAAAAATGTTTCAAACATGTCAGATTTAGACGAAGAGGATAAATCCATAATAAAAGAGAAATGATCAAGAAATAAAGACATAATATATTTGAAAACCACTAGAGCTAAACAATGGTGATGTCATAAGATCAAAATGTATAACATCGAAACAATGTTTACACAATGGAAGTTGAACTATGAAAGGGAAGCTTCAAATGTTTGCCAAAGTGGGCAAGCGTGACAATATGTTAAACTTTTCTTTATTACATAATAAAAACAACTAGAACAAAGCGAACGTAGCACTGGAATCACCCAGATGTCCGAGGCGTTGATGCCACGTAAACACTTGACGAGAGAAAAGCAATAGAAGAGTTGACGGCCGTTGATACTGGATAGAGATCGCCCGACTGACACATCGAAAGGAGGATATGAGAGTCAAGAGAAGTAAAGACTGCACGGTAAATCCCTTCACAGAAAAACCAGAGGCGTCAAATTCAATGGTAACCAATTATTATCCCTAGTGAACTGACTAACAGAAAAATGAATATTTAATTATATTGGGAGGTTGACAAGAACATTATGAAGAATGAAAGGGCGATGAGGGAAGGAATAATGCTATGGCCGTTGTGGTGACGGGAATAGGACTTGCCATCACCAACGTGAACAGATAGGAAATAACGTTATCAAAAATGGTGCTTAAATTAACTTGCATTAAAAATTTAAATGGAGAAGAGGCACCAGTATCCATGTGCCAAGTCGGTTCTTGTGCGCGGCATAAATGCTAAACGCACTTGGTAAGATGTAGTATGCTGTGATGCAAAATAACCGAGGAGACCAAGTATCCCTTTGACCGGGATGCGGCAATCTTAATGCTTTGTGGTGTATATTTGTTTTGAGCAAGATTGGGGGGGGGGGGGGAAAAAAAAAAAAATATTTGGGTTATAAATATTTTATATACATTAGTCTTGTGAGCCACATATTGGGCTAGGGAATAGGTGAAAGCCATAAGAACAATTTTTTTTTATGAACAGTACCCGACGATGAACAGTACTTGCCGGTGAATAGTGACGCTGATGAACAATAATTTTTTTTAATTTTTTTTTATTTGGTGAAAAAGAAATTAATGACTGTGAGGTAAGAAGAATAGGGGAGGGGATGTCTATGATGGGAGATTTAAAAGTGTATCGATACTGCCATGATACCTGATTGAAGGGTAATTGGTTTTCCTTTCATTAAATAACAAAGCATGTCTATTTATAATAGAACATAGCTTTGGGAATAAGCTACTAAACCCTAGATCTAATGGACCTCAAGCCCACAATGGCTTGGGCCAATAATTTATGCGTCTAACAATTATTACGTGCATGTTATAGAACCTCAAGTTCTTAAGTACATCATTCTCTAAATTAGTTCGACTCATTCTATTTCAATTGCTTTTGGAATTTACTTTTGATATTAACAAGTACTAGTTTTAATGCCCGTGCACGCACGGGGCTTAGACATTATGTTTTTTTAAAATATATGTATAATTTTTATTTTTTTCTGTTTTATAAGTTATGTTATAGAGTATTATCGAAATCATATGAAGAGAATAGATTCATTAAATCTTTTATATATTATATGAACTTGAGGATAATTAGTAAATTTTTTTCTTTTGATTTACCTGTTTTCTAACTCGACATTGTGAGCCGACTAATCCCAGCGAAACTACCCTTTTAGGTAGCCCGGAGTCGGCTCAAGTGAACCTCCGAGACCACAAGGAGATTAATTTTCTCCTCGTTATATTCAAGCAATTGACCTTCACTTTGGAAGGCTGATATTCTTACTGTTGAGTATGCAGTTTGTATTGTATATGTTTTATGATTATAGTTGCATGAGTGTGTCAGTTATACTTAGGATTCATGGTCATACTTTGTGTTAAAACATGTAAAATTTTAGTTTCGCATTCGAATTAAAAAGCATCAAGTTGAGTTATCAAAAGCGTCAATATTTATAGAATATAGAAAACTAAAAAAAGTATTATGTTTCGTGCATACAGTACGTTTTGGTCAAACGAAGATTTACCTATTGTAAATCTTCAATACATATACAAATGTAAAAAGAGTTTTACCTATTTTTCCGTCACCAACACTTTTTAAAGTTGTTGTATATGATTTATAAGCATACACGCATGTCAATGGAATAAAGATTTTTTGAAAAATTTAAATGTTAAAATTTTAGTACGTATTAAACAAAAAAAAAGCAATTTTTCTGAACCCGTCAATAAATAGTTAGAAAACCTTTTTCTTTATTTATGATATTTTATGTGCTTCGGTGTTTTTCTATTTGGTTTTACAACATGATTTCAGACCGATAATGAAAAATCATCAAAAAGTCTTCGGGTAGATTTCAGATGTGATTAGATACTTTTAAATCTTTGTTTGGAAGTAATTTTTTTACGTTTGTTGTATTTTAAAATATAAAGTCTAGGGGTATAAAGTTTAATGAGTTATTTGTTTTAAAATATAAAATCTAGAGGTATAAAGTTTAAGGGTTATTTGTTTATTTTTTAAAGTTATAATAAAACTTGTAAATCTATAAATTTACACTTAATATTTAAAATTAAAAACCACTAAAGTTTTATTAATTAGCTCCTTTTTTCACAAATTTGACACATATATTTTTATGTGTTTTTTTCTCCATCATATTTCTCCACCACAAATTTTCAATTTTGACTTTTTATTGAACAATCAGATCGCACGATTTTGCCTTCGTGGCAAAATTAAGCGTTCTGATTGGTCCAATTTTTTTCTCATAAGATCCAATTTGATAGAATACTCTGAAATGATGTAATTCTTTTATTATATAAAAGATTCGCTCATTATGCTGTTAGCCCGTAATATTATCATGTGTATTTGTATTGGGCTCAAGCCCACATCTAGAATCATCTATGTATTTGTATATATATTATGTCGTATAATGAATAAAGGACACACACATTTATCCCACTCACACTAATTGATAACAGTCAAGGATTTAAACTATGATGATTGGCTTCGGGATTGAAAGAAGCTCCTGAAAATGACCGGTTCGTGTTTGATGTTGATCGACTTCAGAAGTACACTGGTATTCATACACCTCTAATCTGTTATGTACATTTGGCATTTGAGAGGGTTCAATTTACCGTTGTTTTTTGCTACACATAAAGAAGCGATTGAGTTTGTTCTACCATCTTTGCAAATGTGATCTACAGTAAAGCTACAAAACCGTTTAATATTGACCGTACAACAGTCAGTCTCGGACATCACAAAAACTTTAATCTTAAACATATAAAAATACACCCACCCTAAATGGACTTCACACACGCAAAAACTAAGCCAAACACACACACACCTTTTATCTAAACAAATTTTCGAAGCGAAGGTTATGAAACTAGTTTTTATATATTTATATATATAAAATGACCATTAAAAATTTATCCTAATACAAAAAAATACTTTTTATGCTTGAAATATTTTTTTTGCTAAATATATATGTAATTATTAATATTTTTTAAATAAATGGTCTAATTCGGGTTAACCCGAAAATCGAACCGAATTCAAATTAGGTTTTCGGTTCGGTTTGACCCAAAAAATAAATTTAACCGGACTAATCGAACAACCCAATAACTGAACCGATCAACACCCCTGGTTAATTGTTATCGCCGGACTGGGTTAAGAGTAAACCGGTGGGTGTTTTACGGATCGGATTTGCAACGGATATGAATAATATGTGAGTAGGGGTGTTAAATGGGTTGACCCGACCCGACCCGACCCCGACCCGATCCCTATAAGACCTTATAGGGTCGGGTTGATTTGGGTCCAACTTTGCTTATTGGGTTAATCGGGTTGACCCGATAGACCCGATAGCCTTATAGGGTCGGGTTAGGGTCCTATTAGTTTTGTTATCGGGTGATATAAATCATAAA
>BQNB010099640.1:2059-23104 GCA_026074375.1 Tanacetum coccineum | reverse complement strand
TGCATATGAATGTGTATAAATAGATGGCAATCTCAACCATTCTAAGACATAACAAGAAAAACACACAAGAGAGAAAAGCTTCATTAACAAGTTTTTCAGCAGTCTTTTCGATTAGAAGCACTCAGTTTTCCTTAATATTTCAGGCAAGTATGTCAGGTCCGGCTGTACAACAGCTTTGAACGTTGTACCTGGGAAACATACGGCGAATCTGTTTTAAGGGAAGCGTGTCCAAAACGTGCCTCGTTCCATGACCTTTTACTGTTTTCTTATTTATCGTTTATAGTGTCTGTCTTCTGCTTCTACCTCTACCTAATTCTGTCTGTTTTATTTTCTGTTGTTTAATTTCTGTTAATTATTATTGATTGTAATCTGATTTTATTTTAATAAAAATGTACATGTTTCCCTACCGTTGTTACGTATAAAGTTAATTTGTCATTCCAATATGATGTTGTGTCTAATTAACGTTGCTTCCTTAATCCGATAACAACCTCCCATAGACGATATTATCAAGCTTGATGCAGTTCCTCGCCTTGTTGAGTTCCTCAAGATGCATAGTTCTTTTGTAATGCAGGTTAAATTTTGCACTCTTTTATCTTTTGTCAATATGATGTCAAGTTTTTTAGCCCTGGTCAAAGTCTAATAGGAATTAGTTAGTTGAGAAAGTTCTTAAACAATTTGGTTGGATATTTTCTTTTCAAATCCACTTTATCATTTTGTTTTCCCATATTTTGTAGCTCAACGCCGCATGGGCTTTGACTAACATTATCTCGGGAACACGTGAACACACAAAACTTGTCATAGATAACGGTGCAGTACCAACGTCGGTTGAGCTTTTGAGTTCTCCTAGCGCTGTGTGTGAGCACGTATATTCTCTTTGTTGTATCTATTTTATGTATTGTGTGTTATGCATAAAGTGTTATTATATTTACCTTAGTGTTGCTTTGTTATTGATCATGTAGGTTGTATGGCCATTGGGCAATATCACGGGGTGACTCCGCATAATGTCGGGATATGGTACTTGAACATAAAGCATTTATCCCCATGCTCGTACCTTTGTGCCGCAATGACCCTCGAGCTTGGTTGGAAGCAAAAGGCATCACTGATACTTGCAAATTTTTGTAGAGGCAAGCCACGCCCTACAAAAATTTGCAAGTATCAGTGATGCCTTTTGCTTCCAACCAAGCTCAGGGTCATTGCAGCACAAAGGCACCAGCACGGGCATAAATGCTTTATGTTATATTATGTGGAGTCACCCGCGATATTTCCCAATTCCCATACAGCCTACATGATCAAAAACAAAGCAACACTAAGGTAAGCATAATAACACTTTATGCATAACACACAATACATAAACTAGATAGAGCAAAGAGAATATACGTGCTCACACACACACGGGCGCTAAGAGAACTCAAAAGCTCAACCAACGTTTGTACTACAACGTTATTTATGACAACTTTTGTGTGTTCACTTGTTCCCAAAATAAGGATAGTCAAAGCCCATGCGGCGTTGAGCTACAAAACATAGGAAACCAAAATGATAACGTGGATTTGAAAAGAAAATATGCAACCAAATTGTTTAAGAACTTTCTCAACTAACTAATTCATGTTAGACTTTGACCAGGACTAAAAAACTTGACATCATATTGACAAAAGATAAAAGAGTGAAAAATTTAACTTGCAGATCATAAGAACTATGCATCCTGAGGAACTCAACAAGGCCAGGAATTGAACCAAGCTGGATAATATTGTCTATGGGGGGTTATTATCTTATTAAGGAAGCAACGTTAATTAGACACAACATCATATTGGATTATTGATACTCTTTTAAGCATACGCAAGATATCATTTTGTGTGTGTGTTTTAGGATGAGGGGTCGTCCGCAATCGCTAGTTTATGCTGCGTTACATGCTCTTGGAAACCTCATGCTATGTGATATGGATGGGATCTCAAGTTCTCCTTTTCGTACTATGAGTTTATTCAAAGCAAATATTACTTTTAAGTATAACATGATCATTAATATTGTTTGCATGGTAATCTGTTTTCTTTTACAATCATTGCGGTTTAAATGTTTTATAAATTTATTCACAAAAGAGGACTTTGTTATGTTCATTCTGTATTGAATGCATAACAAACAACAAAATTGAGGCTTGTTGGATAATCTTCCGATGTACTGCCTCAAGCAATGATATGATACAGGTAATATGCCTTCGATCATGTTTATCAACTAAATATTTTTTTAATAGGATACATTCTACACCAAACTTCGATTCAACTAAAAACCTTTGTTGGTTTTCTTTTTGTTGATTTTATGATTTAATCAAACCCCAAACTTTTTATTCTCTCCCGAAAAGAAAACGACTAGTAAAAATAGGGGTTAGGGTTCTTAGCCTCCATTTTATGCTTTTTATCTTTGTGTACTTGAGTCAAGTACCATACGTTCCATTAGAAGACACGCCTAGCTCAACATAACCGATGATGAGATTAATGTTTGTTAATTAATAAAACTCAAGGATAAAGTTGATATCTTTGAATATGTTGCCTTTATATATTTAGTATTAAAAGTTGAAAGTTTTGAGATGTTATACCCATTTTGACCTGGTACTCAAACTGTTAGACTTACACAACACATCTTGACTGCCCTATTTGTTGATATAGGCTGTGATCAACGACAAAATAATTCATACGCTTGTGAAGTTGTAGGAATTGAGAGGAGTGTTTGGTGTGAAAAAGATGTCTATATTGACACTGAAGTTTGTGGCAATGCAAATGACTTGGAAGGGCCTCAAATTTCGGTCTAAAGAGACGCACATCGTTGTTTAGCATGTGATAATGCGCTATCACATAATCTAACAACACTTCTCATCATTACTAATTGGACAAAAAAAAAAAAATTAGTTGGGATGATTGGCTTAAAAACCCTTCTTTGATTTCTCAGTATTTCTAGCTCCTTGCTAGTTTCTTAATAAAATCCGCTGTTAAAAAGAAATTACTAATTGGACAAGGCTTTTACACACCCGTTGTCCACCAGAAACCTGCAAGGATATAAGTTATATTATAATTGCAGGGATCTTGTGGGCAATGGGTGTGTAAAACCCTTGTCTGATGTGATGATTAGTAATAATGAGTAAGCGTTGTTAGATTATATGATAGCGCGTTATCACATGCTAAACAACGGTGCGCGTCACTTTATACGGAAATTCGTTTGTAGTTTTTTTTCCCATAGAAGTATAGCTCCCTCTATGCTTCTACTAAGAGCTCATATTTTGCTATCGAGTACATTAACGCACTCTTTTTTAATATTAATAATGTGGCCATGTGGGAGTTGGAAAATGGCAATGTATACTGATTAGTTCCATTACTAAACGTATGAGATTTTCTTGAGGTTTTCTTTGTTTATGATAATAGTTCCGCTATTGACTTTATAAATAATGTACCATTTAGGCAATGTTGATATCATGGTAAACATAGATACTACGATTTTTTGTAGTGATATGTTTAACTGTACAAGGCGAATACCCGTGCACGCACGAAAAATCCCTAGCGGCCGATAATTATAGATTTGCAATATTGTGGTACGTTTTTCGTGTAACGTTAATAATATGATTGTTTGAGTACAAATAAAAAGGATATCCAAATTTGTGATAATTAACGATATACAATAACGGCTGATTAAAATACCATTATATTATAATTTTATCCTAATATAAAAAACACTTTTTATTCTTGAAATAATTTTTTTTACTGAATATTTATGTAAATATTTAACTTTTTTAAAACAAGTAGTGAAATTAACGATATACAATAACGGCCGACTAAAATACCTATAAAATTTTATCCTAATAGAAAAAACATTTTTTATACTTGAAATAACTTTTTTTTTACTAAATGTTTATGTAAATATATAATTTCTTTAAAATAAATACTGAAATTCGGTTTATTCGGGTCAACCCGAGAACCAACCGAATTCAAATTCGTTTTTCGGTTCCATTCGGTTGAATTCTAGTTCGATTCAATTCGGTTTTCGGGTTGACTAAAAAATTTTTAACCAAATTAACCGAACCGAACTAACCAAATAACCCGATAAGCGAACTGATCAACACCCCTAATTGGTATGGTTAGGCCTGAACCTTTTTTTTTAACAAAAATAAACCTATTTAGGCCCATAGACTTCTTTTGTGTTGATTAATAGCCCAAGTATAGATATAGATACTATCCAATTACCCATACACGAATTGTCGTTTTATTAGCATAGATATATAGGGTGGCCATCATAACCTATGTATGTTACTTACCAAAGTGTGGCATTCATTCCAAGATCAAACACTCTTTCAAGACTCGAAAGGTTAGTCAAACAAAATTTTGATCTTAAAAAGTTCGTTTGCTGTTAGGAGATAGGAGTATAGATTTGTGTAAGATCATCAAGTATAATTAGTATCTTGTTTAGGATCATTAGTTGCATGGTGTGACAATCGTTAGAAACCAAATAATATTTGTTTTTCATGGCTTTTTTTGATCAAAGCTTGATTAATAATGCTTATCTAACAAGATTAATCACTATCAGTAAGCACATGAGGAAAATATAAGTTGCTTATGATATATGATGTATATTGCATGTTGTTTATTTTTGTTTACTCGATTAAACCGACTATGGGTGTTGTATTGTGATTAGGTAGTTAGAACAAAACCATTGTTCTAAATGTAGGGTGTTTACTATCACTGATCATAAGTTGAATGATTAGTTAAATAAAAATGATTTGGTTTCAAGCCTTATTCAGCTATATGTGTTTTCAAGTGTTAAATCGAATATTGTTTATATTGTGAAAGAATGGTTTAATTAAATTAAGTAATACCTGATTTGTAAATTTTTTAAGAATTTATAGTTGGGAAGATTCACCCTAAGATGCACCTAAGACATGTTTCGTTGCCACATTAAAAAAAAACTTTGAACTTTGCTCTGTTTTTTAAACCGTGGACATGATAAGCTTGAAATAAGCTACAGAAATCTATTTGGATATGAAATAAGCCACAAATGCCACAAACATACATGGGAGATAAGCTACAACTCCAATTATCTAGGTTTAACACTACTTATTTCTCAGCTATTTTCAGTGCTTATTTGTCTCGTGCATAATTTAAAGGAATGTTTGGATACGTCTTATTTGATAAAGATATCCACTTTCTTTGATAACATCAAAACAAGCATATCAAGGAAAATATGTAGTTGATTAAGGTTTAAAACAACTTTTTGTTAAGCTTATTTTTGCTTATTTATCTTAGCTTAAGTGACAAGAGAATGTTTGGATGTGGCTTATTGAATAACATGTTCAAAACTCTAGTTAACAAAAACATATCTAGTAGTTCAAGGATAGGACAGTATACCTTAGTTAGGATTAAAAACTGCTTATTATCTGCTTTTTATAGCTAATTTGTTTCAACTTAGCTTTTAAGAGGGTGTTTCAATTTGGCTTATTTTGATAAACAGTTTTTCAATTTCCTTACTAAACTGTTAGTATCTTATTGTTGTGTTATACTCGTGGTTTATTTGTTAGTTTTCTAAAGTTACCTAATTTGTAGGAAAATGCCTACATAATTCGTTTTTATGATGACTCGAGCAACATACCCACAATCACAGGATTTAAGTTGAAATATTGGATACGTATTACTTGTCGTGTTAATGTCAACAATGTTAATAATACATAACATCTGAATACTTATTGCAGCAACTACCAAATGTATTATTGGAATACTATTTCAAAGGGAATAAGCATGTTTACTTCACCAGTAACACATGTGACCGTTTCAAAGCTAAGTTAGTTTTTTCAAATGGCGGGAATATCAGGTCAACGATGGACTAAATTATGCGTAGAGACTTTGTCGACAGCTAAAATGGTGCACTTTATCGAACAGGGTGATGATACTGTTAATACAAATAATGTCAAAAAATGTTATTTATATTTTTTGACCTCTCAACGTTTTGATAATATCAAAATGTAAAAATGTTTACGATAAAATTAAACGTTTACAAATTATTAATCGTAAAATTCCATTTCTAAGATTAGTAATCACTTAAGGTATGAACAAACATTATTAAGAATTATTTGACATTGATTACATTGATTTGCTCAACCATGACACCATCTGCATATTGAATGTGTATAAAATAGTTGGCAATAATCTCAACTATTACCATTATACAACAAGAAAAAAAAACACACAACAGTTAAGAAAAACTCCATTAACAAGTTTTCCAGCAGTCTTTTCGATCAGAAGCTCTCTGTTTTTCCGTGAATCATTTCAAGGCAAGTATGTTGGTCCGGGGGCTGTAACAAGCAGCTTTGTACGTTGTACCCTGGGAAAACAGACGGGAAGCTATTTTAATGGGTAGCGTTGTCTAACCCGATGCCTCGTTCTCCATGACTTTTATGTTTTCTTATTTATCGTCATAATGTCTGTCTTCTGCTTCTACCTTATTCGGTATGTTTTCTTTTATGTTATTTATTTTTTGTTAATTATTTATTAATTGAAATCTGATTTATTTTAATTAAAAGTGTACATGTTTCCTTACAGAATACACTTTGGGGGTTTCGATAGGAAGCGCCTATGGGGTTTTTTTTTTGAGCTAAATTTGGGCTTATGAGTTTATTTTTCATCTTTAAGCCACTAGGCGAATACCCGTGCACGCAAGGAGAATCCCTAACGGCCGATAATTAAAGATATGCATTATTATGGTATTATGGTACGGTTTCTGTGTAAAGTTCATAATCATGGATAGTTTGGGTCAAAATTAAAAATCGATATGCAAAATTGTGGATAACTTACGATATATGTGATAAACGATCCGATTAGAAAATCGCAGTTATGGTTTGGGTGAAAATAAAAATGTCCAAACATAATATTTTTAAGTCGATTCACGTGATTATTTTTACAATAACTTTCTTACAAAGGAAAAGCATATGACAATGACGGCCAGCCCAAAACAAACCCAACAGCAATACGACTTTCATGTACGTCGTTTTTAGCACGTATGCTAATATCTCCGAGAAAGTTGCACTAACGACATTGTCTTGGGCCCATTTATTGTTTATGTATGTGAGAAATAATAGTTTATTTGTACTATTAGGATATATTAGTATTACGACCACTACAAGACAAAAGTTTTTTAATACTTATTTTTTTGTTAAAATTACGAAAACAATACGTTCGGCAATAGAAAACCTATATTAGACGCCCATCATAGGACACTTAACCTACATAAGTGTGAAAATTTTACAGGAAGAAATAAAGTTTCGGTTTAAGTGAGTTTTGTGTCAACAAAAGTTTTGTTTTATTTGGTTTTACCCGATTAAGGTTAGACATGGACTTTTTATTTAGAGCCCAATAACTAAAACTATCTAAGCCCATAGTTTCTTTATTCATTTATATGGCAGAGGTGAAATAGTACCCAAACTCCTAAGCCCATAGACTAATTTTCATTTATGATATATAGATATATAGGGTGGCTAAATAATCATCACCTCTGTTTGTTTTAGTTCTTGTCGTATGTGGTATTGTGTACATGGCACTTACATTTGAATTGACTTCGGTAATTTGTTTTTTTTAGTTTTGGAAGGATGCTTCTTTGATGTAATCTTTTTTCTTGGTGTCATAGTTTTATGTTGGGTTGCGAAATAAAACTATATGTTTGGTGTACATGAAATTGTAAACACTTTAAAATTGCGATAAATTCTTAACGTGTGTCAAACAACACATGTAGTTAAATTTAATTACAAAACATTACATCATTATGAGATACAATGCTAACAGCGGTGCACGTTAATCGTCGTGTAAAACTTCTTGGTACACGACATTTGAGGTGTATACGCCTGGTCGATCAACTTCTTTTTCTGGTTTCACTAATACCTTGGTGGTAGTACGTGATATCCCTCTAGACAACGCAACATAAAGCTGACCATGCGAGAAAACAGACTCGGGTAAATAGACACCCATATTTGGAATTGTTTGCCCCTGAGCTTTATTGATAGTCATCGCAAAACTAAGGCGGATAGGGAATTGTGTTCTCTTTAGTTTGAAAGGGAACATGTCTTCTTCAGATGGAGCGAGAAGAATTCTTGGCAAGAGTACTCTTACCCCAGCGTGTTGTCCGGCAGCAATTTCAGCATTGATGAACATTAAGGTAGTTTAGAAAGGTTTGATATAAGCCTCGTGCCATTACATAATCCATTTGCCGGATCGAGATTCCTTAAAAGAATAATTGGGCATCCAACTTTCAAGCGCAAGCAATAAGGTGGCAATCCGGTCACATTAAGCGAATGTTTATAACGAATTCTCTAAGGGATTAGAAGTGTGTATTGTTCGTCTTCCGCTTCATCAAAAACTGTAGTAAACAACTTCTTTGTCTCTCTTCGCCATGAAATTGTCATCAAAATTCATTGTTAATGCTGTCAACGTGTTTATTTTTAGTTGATAAGATAGCTCTTGAAACTATATCAGAAGATAAACTCGCGTTGCTGGCAAAGGAAGGAAATATTTCATTGATTAACGCGTTCTTTAAGGCAGCATCATTAGTGTATGAAATGGTCATGTCATCCGGTATTCGTACGTAGTACTCATCAATGACCTCTTCAACTCCGTCACCGACTCGTAAAAGAAAGCTTGAAAACCACGGGTCGGTTCGTTCCCTCATGTTTATGGTTAACCGCATTCTTTTAATTATACTCCAAAGAGGTGACATTCGTAGACTTAAATCTATAATCTGCGCCCGTGTTCCATGTCTTACGACCGGTAAAACCTGTCTAAAATCCCCTCCTAAAACCATTATTTTGCCACCAAATGGAAGCTTGACCCCTGTAATGTCTTGCATCGTTCGATCCACCGCCTTCACAGCTTGTCTCTTAGCCATCAATGCTTCATCCCATATTATCAACTTGGCTTGACAAAGTAGTTTAGCTAGGCTACTTTGTTTTTTGATGTTGCACATTGAGTTGGTAGTAAGATTAATGGGATCTTGTAAATCAGCTCCGGGCTGTGTTGTGGCTATTTTTCGTGAGCAGTTTTCTTCCCTGGTCATGTTATTAGCCGCGAGCCCCTGACGAGAAAGCTTGGGAGGTGGGTGGCAAGTGAAATATGAAACCGAGGAACGAACATTGGCTAGCAATGCTTTATACAAGAAACATTTTCCCAGTTCTCCAGGATAATCGATTAAATCACGCCTGGCGAGTCCGCATCAACTTGTAGCATGATGGTTATTCTATGCATTTTTTTGATCAGTGTTTAGAGAACGTCGAGCGAGTATATCTTCCTCTAGTACAACTATAGAGCACTCCTCATGTACTTCACGACAACCAAATGCATATGGACGTACATCCGCATTAATGTTGGGAAGATCAAAATCATGAGACACCTTACCATTAGATTGTAAAATTGCTAATATGTCCGTTTAGAACCATATTTTAAACGCGTTCGTCAACACTTCTGCACGGGCATCCAACTTTCAAGCGCAAGCAATAAGGTGGCAATCCGGTCACATTAAGCGAGTTTGAGAATTCTAAGGGATAGAAGTTGTGTGTGTCGTCTTCCGCTTCATCAAAACTGTAGTAAACCTTCTCTTCGCCAGGAAATCTGTTAATCAACTCATTGTTAATGTTGTCAACGTGTTCATTTTTAGTTGATAAGATAGCTCTTGAAACTATATCAGAAGATAAACTCGCGTTGGTGGCAAAGGAAGGAAATAATTCATTGATTAACGCGTTCTTTGAGGCAGCATCGTTAGTGTATGGAATGGTCATGTCATCCGGTATTCGTACGTAGTACTCATCAATGACCTCTTCAACTCCGTCACCGACTCGTAAAAGAAAGCTTGAAAACCACGGGTCTGTTCGTGCCCTCATGTTTATGGTTAACCGCATTCTTTTAATTATACTCCAAAGAGGTGACATTCGTAGACTTGAATCTACAATCTGCGCCCGTGTTCCACGTCTTACGACCTGTAAAACCTGTCTAAAATCCCCTCATAAAACCATTATTTTGCCACCAAATGGAAGCTTGACCCCTGTAATGTCTTGCATCGTTCGATCCACCGCCTCTACAGCTTGTCTCTTAGCCATCGATGCTTCATCCCATATTATCAACTTGGCTTGACAAAGTAGTTTAGCTAGGCCACTTTGTTTTTTGATGTTGCACATTGAGTTGGTAGTAAGATTAATGGGAATCTTAAATCGTGAGTGAGCAGTTCTTCCCCCTGTCATGTTATTAGCCGCAGCCCCTGACGAAGCGGTGGCAAGACTCAATATTAAAACGAGAACGGTAATTTGGCTAGCAAAGCTTTATACAAGAACGTTTTCCTAGTTCCTCTAGGGCCATCGATAAAAAATACGCCTGGAGAGTCAGCATCAACATGTCGCATGATGGTATCATATGTGTTTTTCTGATCAGTGTTGAGAGAATGTCGAGCGAGTATATCATCCTCTTGTACAACTATTCCTCATGTACTTTACGACAACCAAATGCATATGGACGTACATCCACAGTAATGTTTGGAAGATCAAAATCACTAAGACTCTTACCCATAGATTGTAAAATTGTTGATATGTCCGTTAGAACCATATTTTGAACGCGCTCAACACTTGCACAATTTAAGCTGTAGTCTTTTGAAAGTGATTCGTAATGGTCATCTTATAACTTTCTAACATCTCCTGGCTCACAAAAGATTATAATGGTCGCGAATAGTCTTCTAAGAGCATAGGGCAGCTCGTGCGTGGATGCCTCACGTAGACACGCATGTATGTGATTATCACTCTTTATCAATCCCCTTTCGAGGGCCACTCTACGAAACGTAGTGTACAACACGTCATCGACCGTGTAAAGATAATCAAAGCCAGTAGGCCCTTTAACATGTTGCAATAGTACACAGAGATAGAATCGCTCTCCTTCTGCAGGATTAGCGAAAACCATTATGCCTCTCATTTTCCCTTGCTTTCTTCGTTTCCACACACGTGTACTCTTATTCCATGTGTAGTACCTGGGGATGTCTCGATACAAATACTGCCTTGCGTTTGGGTCTGTCTTGTTCAATTCAAAGAAGGCAGTCAACATGGATCTCTTATTTCTTTCTCTATTAAGAATATCAGTCAGTACATCGTCTTCTCTAAAACTAACAAGCTGATTATTTGGCAGATGAACTTGCAATGACATGATAGACGGATAGATATTAGATAGAGGGAAGCCATAAATTCGCCACATAGCTTCGGGGGGTGATACATAACGCGCATCTTGGAATCTCTTTATCTCGTTAACGACTTGGTCTCCATCTTTATCAACTTTTACAACTTGTTTGTCATGACCCTTGTAAACGTATTTGAAGACATATTTAACTGATTTTATACTTGAGCACACCTCCACATTGATGTGACAATTGAACATCATCAACAATGTGGGATTATATGGAACAACCCATCTATTGTCCAGGATGTTGTTCCGTACATCAACCTCAATGCCATTGTCTCTCCGTCTATACAATGGGTACGAGTCATTTCCTTGTCGCGTTGTTTCTTGGAACTGCCTCGGATAATTCCAATGACATTTCTTTGGTTCACCCTTCATACAAGCACACTGAGTATTTAAGTGACCACAAGGGCCATGAATCATGTGCTTTAAGACCAGTTGATGCAAGTCTTTATGCTTATTTGGGTCTGGAATTTCAGCGCAAACAACTTTGTCGTAATGATCGGGGTTTGCCAGCTTGTGAGCTGATGTCATAATCAGAAGAAAATGTGCGTGTGGTAAACCCCGTTTCTGAAACTCGATAACATATATATGCGAAGCAACAACGTCAAGGATATGCTTGGTGAATAGTTGGTGCTTGAGATACTCTAGTTTTGCATTAAAAACTCTTGCAACCAGGTCTGGTCGATCTTGGGCCGTTTGTCCTTCATAAAGGTTTTCCACAATTTCTGGCCAATTTGGATTGCAAGTCATCGTCAGAAAGATATCTGGTTTCCCAGCATCTTGTACTAACGTCATGGCATCCAAAAATCATTTTCGCATGTCACGTGGTCCTCCGATAAAAGACACAGGCAACACAATAACTTGCCCAAGTCTATTCGATTGAACCTCCCCGGAGTTAACACAATCAACGATTCCTTGATACAAATCTGCTCTAATTGTGGATTGGTTTTTTTCACAAAAATGTAAGCGTGAAGTCTCGATCTTTATGTATGTATCTGCCACGAATTGCTGAAACAATCGCCCTCCGAACAGGATCAAGTTATGATATGGCCGAATCTGGAATTTGTAGCAATAATATTCTCGCATAGTAACTGTTTTCCTACCTTTTGTTGTGTTAATCCCTATGTATTGATGCTAAAAAGATTGTGTAAGGCATACGTTTTCTATACGATACTATTGTAACTTGGTATTAAACAATACAAAGTGATATATTTATGTTATGATTAATTTAGTACCTTCTTCTTCTTCGGCGCCGCCATCGTCATCATCATCGACGAGCTCTCTTATGTCTACACCTTCCATTAGAATTCTTTTATGCCATCCAGCCTCACCGTTTGGAAAGAACATTGGATAAGAAAAAGGATCATAGCAAGCAAAATAAGCATGTATTTGCGTAGGGTATTCAAATCTTACATAGACAACAATACTTCTTTTGTATATAGTGATGTTCTCATTACCTTCTACACAAATACTAGCGACCTACGTGATAATATATTTAATGTGAGAGTGTAAGATTAGGTATACAAGTTGTATATTTAGATAAGACGTACAATGGTCAGAATCATATTTATACCTCAGACGTTGTCGGGCGATTATAAAGTCTTTGATCGTCCTTAACTGATGTAGCTAATTCGACCCTATACTTGTCAAGTGGACCAAGGTTACCAAATGATCAAAATGTCTGAACATATGGGTATGGTGCAAGAACACGTGATAATATCGTAACAATCTCTCGACCAAGATTCGGCCATTTGAACCTGTGCTCAAATTCAGATTTTGGGTCATAAAAGTACAACCGCAAGTACCTTGGCTCTCCGTCTCTAGGAACCAACTGATCAACTTTATGATATATATCTCCTTGCACACAAAAAGTATATACTCCATAGCCACTAACGCTGTATCTTTTGTCCAAGTTTACACCCATGGATGCAAAGGAAAAGTTTTTGTTGTACGCACGTATGTTTTTCCTAAACATCTTTCCTAACTGACATTGTGACGTGAATAGGTTGTATAGTTCTGGAGGAATGTCTAAGGGCTGCAAAGTCATTTTCCCATTCATGCAACAAAATGTAAGGACCTCATATTGTATTTTCTTTGCTCCACAAATGACACATGGTGGTTGCTGCTTCAATAGGCAATGCTCTTTAGGAAGCCCATTGTACACAAAATCATACGGATCTTCTTTAAAAATATTATCTTCTTCACTAACATCAGTGGCTATATTCTTTTGTTTATGGCGCTGGTAATAACTTTTGTGGTATTCTTTCCTTGATTGAGTGGTTGGGGCTACACCAACATTGTTTCCTACAAAGGTATAGTATAATATAAATACAAGCGGTAAAGAGCAATGGGGGATTTATTTAATGAAGCTTACCATCCATAATTTGGTTGTACTCTTGATCAAATAGAGCTAACAGTATGTTATTACCATATGGATGATCTGGTTTGAAATGTAAAACATGTATTATTAGTAAGATAATACAAAATTACTTAAAGAAGAACAATATGTACAATTTTTTACCTAACGTGGTTTCACATGTCAACGCCGAAAGATTTTGTGTAGCTCCGACCGGTGTCTCTAGTTCCATGTTAGCATTTTCTTCTGATATGTTCTTTTGTTTACACCGTTGGTAATAACTTTTATTGTACTCTTCTGTTTTTAGAATAGTTGGGTCTACACTTACATTTGTTCCTACAGAGGTTGAACCATAGGAACGTAGTGTTTGTAATGGTGTTACGTTTTCTTTATTAGTGTACAGGTTATGAAGCGATGGTGTTTGTAGCGGCAGGTTTTGGTGAGGGCCATTTGTATGTACGATATTGTGTAATGTTCCTAACGATAACCTATTAGGAGTGACATCTAAGTGAGTTGGTTCACATGTCAATGCCGAAAGATTTTGTGTAGCTCCGACTGATGTCTCTGGTTCCATGTTAGCATTTTCTTCTGCTATTTTCTTTTGTTTAGATCGTTGGTAATAAATTTTTTGGTACTCTCGTCTTTTTGGAGTAGCTTGGTCTACACTTATATTTTTTCCTAAAGAGGGTGAACCATAGGAACGTGGTGTTTGTAATGGTGTTACGTTTTCTTTATTGGTGGACAGGTTATGAAGCGACGGTGTTTGTAACGGCGGGTTTTGGTGAGGGGCATTTGTATGTATGATATTGTGTAATGTTCCAAACGGTAACCTATTAGGAGTGAGATTTAAGTGAGTTGAGTTGGTTCACATGTCAACGCCGAGAGATTTTGTGTAGCTCCGATCGCTGTCTTTGGTTCCATGTTAGCATTTGCTTTTGCTATATTCTTTTGTTTACATCGTTGGTAATAACTTTTTTGGTAAGATCTCGGTATTTTATAATAAGCTTGTCTACACTTTATTGTTTCCTAAAGAGAGGTGAAACCAACGAACGTGGTGTTTTGTAATTGGTGCGTTTATTTTTCTTTATTGCTTGACAGTATCGAAGCGGTGTTCGTTGTAACCGGAGGTTTTTTTTAGGGGCCATTTGTATTTATGATATTGTAATAGTTTCGAACTATCCTATGATAGATTCAAAGTGAATGGTTCTCATGTCAAGGCCGACTAATTCTTGTGTACTCCTATCGGTGTCTGTGCTCCATCTTAGCATTTGCTTCTGCTATTTTCTTTTGTTTACATTTTTGGTAATAATTTTTCTGGTACTCTCGTTTTTTAGAATAGCTGAGTCTACACCTACATTGGTTCCTACAGAGATTGAATCAAAGGAAAGTGTATTAAAATTTTTCTAAAAAAATATAATATATAATATATCAATATTAAAACCAGAAACACACCATACCTTTGTTTAAATCAACATGAATGGGAGTCAATATACCGGTGCTAGATGTCAACGCAGTTTCATCAGTTCTTTGTCAAAATAACTTTACAAAAGGTTAATCGTTACAATTACTACAATATTCAAACTTAGAATGAATACTCCTCGGATAGCAAATCATGGCAGGGAAATAACGCATTCAAACACCAAGTTTGATAACATATGCAATATTACTACCAGTAATTTAATGGTTTGTATTACGATTAAATCAATTACGTCAGCTTTGTATGGGTACTTTTTTCTTATGTTTTGTTCATATAAAGGCAGGTAAGGAGTTTGTGGAGTGAGTAAATAATAGCAGTTAAATCAGTTACAGTGGCCATATCCGTGAAGTAAATGAGTAAAACTTAGCACCCTGTTTCTAACCTTAAAATGCTCCATCTACAAGAATCAAAGGGCTAGATATCTCACAATACATAATTGTAATAGTTTTCGTTTACACTTATCACATAATACTAAGACTCACAGGTTTTACCACATTTCCTGGTATTGAAATTCAAGTACAACTGCACAACATTATCAATAATAATAACGAATACAGAAGTTACTTAGATCCTTCAATCTTTACTATTCTTTACTAATCTTTACTAAACATGCAAAGATTTAAGAAAAACCAAACTAACATCATAAAAAACGCATTATGACCTAAGAAATACGAGTTGGACCAAAAATTATAAAACTATAAATTTATCAAGCATGATCAAGTATGAAAAAAAGATTATTCCAATAAAAACAAGAAAGATAGAGTATATGGTCATATTGGTGAACAGTATTACACATTTTATGATACGCATTTATATTAATCATTAAAATACATATAAGCACAAAAACGATAAGATATGTGAAACGTTTTGTGTGTATATATTACTTAGTTTGTGCACTCACTACTTGATAAATTAATACCTTATCAAGTAAACCATAAATAGGAACACCGTTCATAAAACAAAAACATTCAGCCAAGAGATACAAACAGTCATAGAGATAAAACAAGGTATCCATAAAGTACGGAACCCGTTCTTAATTGAATCAATTAAGAATTGTATATTAGTAGATTGTATTACAAAGGCATAAACATACTTACAAAGGCTACCAAGTCGTAACTATATTTGTTTAAATTTAAGTAAGAACACACAACTAAAATACGGTACAGAAACCATCGATATGAACAAACAAATTGTGTAATGCGATAAGCAAAAAAAAAACAAAAAAAAAAATATGTAACAAGTGCGAATAACAAAAAAACAAATGAACCATAGAACCTAATCATGGTTTATAAAGTTCTACATACAAAACGAAAATAATTTCTCAACCTCAAATCATCACATCGGCACTTGTTGTGGTTATTTAATTTTCGGCCATTTCTTTGATTGTACTAAAGTATGCACACTATGTTTGAGATCCACCTGCTGTAGCTTGTTTATCTTTCTTTGGTACAATACAGCACGTGTGTTTTGTGATCCTTTAAGAAGTATAGGCCTTTGGTTTATGATAGGTATTGGGTAAATAAAAGTATGCTTGTTGAATAGGACTAGAGTTGGATAAATACCATTGCCATATATGTTTGTTTAAGTTTCAATTTTCAATTGACTTCGATGATAATTGATAATTAGGGTTTTTCCCCAGCTATGGTTCTAATGTTTATAAATTTTCCAAAGTGCAATTGGCTGATAACAACATCATGACAAACAAGTAATATTATTATTTCCATACATGCAAGGTTCTAACATTTTAAACTTGGTTCCAGCATTTTAAACTTTCAACATTTTATATTTTATATATACTTTACTTTCCAAAAATGTTTTCAACATTTTATATTAATTTCTCTTGATTGAATTCTTACTCTATATACAAAATTATAATGGCAAGAAATTATTGGTATTCAAATTCAAACTTATGCAAAAGGTTTTTCCATACCCTATATAAAAAACCATCATTTGGTTTTTCATTTTATCCAAGTCTTCTTCCATTAACATTTACAATGATTACAACGATTAACATTTATAATGAAATGGTTCTTTATTTCATTCCTGATGATGTCCTTGTTGTCCCTCTGCTACCCTTTCGCCGCTATCGCCACTCTTTATAGGAACGACATTTTTGTCATATCTCAAGTGATGAAGAATATTTCACGAGGGATGATGAGAAAAGATGATATTCCAGAAGATGAAGTATGTCCCTGCTGTCCTTACTGTCCCTGTTGTGCCTACTATCCCTGCTATCCCTGCTCCTCATTGGGATGACGTTATCTTCATCTCAAGTTATGAAGAGCCTGAAATGCCAGCGAAGAAAGTGAGCGTGAAAAGTAGGAAACGCGTCTTTGCTTTGGTTGATGAAATCGATAGTGATGAAGAGTGTTGGTCAAATGCTTTTCTTTTTTAAACAACAATGTCTTATTTTGATTTGTGTTAAACATTCTTTTTTAACAATTGTCTTGCTTACGCTTGTTTTTTGTAAGCATACCTTAGAAACTTCTTTTGATTTGTGTTAAACATTATCAATATCAGTTATCAATTATAAATGTTTCTATTATCAATGTTTGTGTTAAACATTCTTGGTTATCAATTATAAATGTCAATCGTTGCTATGTGTTATGTTTCTATTATCAATGTCTTGCTTATGGTTATGTTATATTATATATACACACGTCCACCTGTTGATTACAGGTAAAAAACACTTAAGATAAACGTAAACCATAAAGATAATATCCATGGCATACACGATAAAAGAATAATTACATAATCAATTTTAAAATACATGATTTGGTACTTTTTAAAAGGAATGTCATGTGGAAATATACTAACAAATATATTCCTTTTTTATAAATATTGAGGTGACATTTTATACACTTTTTCGGGGTCGTTTAACCCCCTAAATCGTGTATTTATGCCCAAAATAGGTACTTAATCGTTCCTTTTCAGGTATTTCGCATTTGGAAGACATTTGGAAGAATTACACGTGACTTGTGCTCATTTGGAGAAGAAACAGACAAGACTACGAACCTACACCAACATTGCTCTAGAATTTCTCTATAGTGGCTGGAGACGGCGTCACCAATATAACGTGACGCCGTCACAACGAAGACCAAGACGGCGTCACTGGATCTCACGACGGCGTCATAGTACATGACCCAGCCCATTATCTAGAATATTCTCTTTCATGATGGCGTCACGATTAAAACGCGATGCCATCACAATGATTTTCCTATATATACAAACCCGAATTTAGGGTTTTGAGTGTGTAACTTTAGAATAAAAAGAAGGTACGAACCCAGTTTCATTTAGCACTGTTAGGATGATTTTTAGGGGCCTAAAAAACCCCTATTGTAACTTCCTCAACTCATTTTTTAATCAAGTAAGGTTTAATTAAACCATTCAATATGTTCTATGTGTTGTTTGATACATCTAGGTTCTTGCTTTATTAACATGCTAGCTAAGCCATCCTATTTTGTTATTATGGATTGTAAGGAAACCTAAAAGGTAGACAATCTACAGTTGTGTTCGTGCTTTTTGTGATGGATGTGCATGTTAGGTCTTAGAAAACTAGCTTTTGTCTGCATCGCTGTTGATATGTCTAGAAAAACATGATTGTGTAGAAAGGATACTATCGGGTAATAGTCTTCATACTACCTTTCCCCCTAATATGGTTGATCCACTCTTAATATATTTCATATGCACTTAGTGTACTCCTATGGGCCTTGTAATAGTCTTTTACTACCTTACTTGTGCATGGACACTAATATATGTAAGACATATGATATATATGGTTATAAAAGACTTGTGGTAGTTTACTAAATAGAAAGGTACATAAAACGAGTTATAAAAATGAGTACACTTAAGTATTACAAAAGGGCTGTTGGATTTCAAATCAAAGACAGTAGGTTTGATGCTTTGGAAAGATAGTACACCTCATGATGATTCCAAATATGTAAAGAACTCGAAAAACCGCCTTATAACGAAAAAGATACGGCAAATATACGTTTTACGTTAATACCGGGTTTATAAAAGTAAATTTTATAAAAACAAGTTATCAAATACTTATGGTATATAAAGTTTAGTATTTTTCAAATATTACACATATTCATTACGTTAACTTATTTCAACCAAACCAAATCACAATCAAACAACATATCACCTAATCCAACAAACAATCATCACTTTTAATATACAATCACTAATCATTGTACCGATCCAAAGTTTATCATAATACAAGTAATCAACCATGTCTAGTAATTCGGATGATATTTAAGCGGCCGATTTCGATACCCGTCCTCCAATGCTCGATAGGACTGATTACGAATCATGGTCACAATGAATCTGATTATACTATAGGGGAAAGGAAAATGGTTTGCAAATTCTTCAGTCGATTGATCAAGGACCATTTAAGCTTGGAACCACTAGGGACACACTCAGAACTACCTCTGAGGGAGGTGTCCTTCTTGGACCTGAAAGGCCTCGTACATATGATGATCTTAATGATGATGAAAAGAAACGATACGATTCTGATGTCCGTGCAACCAACATTGTACTTTAAGGATTACCCAAAGATATCTACAAGCTCATCAATCACAACATTGAAGCAAAAGCAATATGGGACAATGTCAAAATGCTTCTTGCAGGTTCTGAGCTCACCAAAGAAGACAGGGAATCTCAGTTGTATGATGAATTTAAGTGGTTCAAGATGCTTCCAGGTGAAAACATCAATGAGTACTATGTTCGGTTTCACAAGCTGGTTAATGACATGAGGAATATCAGGATGACTATGCCGAATATTCAACTAAACTCTAAGTTTGTCAACAACATGTCACCTAAATAGGATAGGTTTGTCACAGTAGTTAAACTGAATAAAGGTCTGAAAGAGACAAATCATGAACAGCTGTATCCATACCTAAAACAACATGAGAAGCATGTTGCTCAAGATCGACTTATAATTGAAAGAATCGCTCCATCCACTAATTATCCGCTTGCCTTTGTCTTAAGTGTGCAACCCTACACCCAACCATCACAGAGTCAATCTCATCAATATCAATCATCCACAACACCTCCTCAACCTCAAAATGTCCAATCAATCCTATATTCACAATTTGCTGAATCATCATCACTTGACTCTGGATACACCCAAACCAAAGAAATCTTTAACACCCCCTCCAAACAATTTGCACTACTCACCTAATCATTCAGAGCAACCCTCCCATAGACAAACAACCAACTTCGAACCTTATCTAACACCCAAAATCAACCAACTATTCAAGATGGTCAGATAGTGGTTCAGAATGTTCAAGGTCGATAGAATCAGAATCAGAGGAACTTTGCTCGAGGAAATGGTGCGGCATGTTTTAGGGGCATGCAGAATAGAGCAAGGAATGCCAATACAGGCCATGGAAAACCGGTCAAGTGTTATAATTGTAGTGGGGTTGGACATATTGCAAGGAACTGCACTCAGCCAAAGCATCCACAGAATTCTGATTATCTCAAGGACAAAATGCTGCTGATGCAAGCCCAAGAGAATGGTGCAGTTTTGGATGAAGAGGAACTACTCTTTTTGGCTGGTGAACAGGGCAACACCTTTGATGCAGATGTGGATAATCAACCAGTCCAAGACTTAGCTCTGAATGAGGATAATATTTTCCAAGCAGATGAATGTGGCGCTTTTGATTCAGATGTTGATGATGAACTGACTTCTCATACTATATTCATGGCCAATTTGTCCTCAGCTGGGTCATCAAATTCACAAGCTGATCCATCTAAGGCATCAATCTTATCTGAGGTACGCACTCTGGAAAATGCCTTGATCATAGTGTTACTAATCAGAACGAACATGAGATTCATAATGAAGTACAACAGTCAAATGTTATTGACTCAACTAGTGTCCATATGGGTAACAGCAATGTTATCCCATATGAACAATATCTGACCACCAATGGCATTTCTATTGTACCAAGTTGTGCATCTTCGGCTCTAAATAATTCATATGTTTT
>BQNB010099639.1:0-24882 GCA_026074375.1 Tanacetum coccineum | reverse complement strand
CGCCGTATCCAACAAGGAAGATACGGCGTATCTATGCCAGCTCATCACAAGAAACGCGTTCTTATCAATTCCCTATACGGCGTATCCACTGCTTATCCATACGTCGTATTGACAGCTGTTACCTCAGTCAAAGATACGTAATAAATGTAATTAATGGTAATTAGCCTAATTGATTTGATCTTATCATAGACTTCAAGGAGATTAACCCAATACGCCGTATCCACTTAGCCCAATATGGCATTTCCAGGCGATTTCAGACACTATAAATACTGGACTCAAAAATGAAGTTCAGTGTGCAAAAACATATTCACTATATATTATACTTCTGAAGACGAATTTCCAAGGCCAAGAAGAGCAGCCAAAGTCAAGCATCAAAACTAATCCTAAAGAAGACATCGTGTAATATTTACTTTCTTAATCGTTTGATTTTATTAATCTTTTAATTACGCTTGTAACTATGACAATGATTGTGGGCTAATACCCTCGGGTATTAGCCATTTTAATGAAGATTACTATGTTTGGTTTGATTTAATTCGGCTTTGCTTATTTTATCATTGTTGTTTAATTATGTTTATCGCCTTATACTTGTTTATGTTCTTGTACATGCGACCTATCATTCAACTGGGTCTAGGGAGACTTAACTAGTTACCTAGATGTCAGGATAGCTCTCCATGTTGTGTTTTATATGCTCGGACCAATAGGATCACAAAGGACACCTTATCTTTTACCTTTTGACTATGAGCTTAGTTAGACCGGCAGGTGACCTGATAATTGTTCAATCAGTATTGTTCTTAGTTGACTTGTAATTGATTTTAGTGGTGGACTACCGGTGTATGATTCAACATCAAGTAGTAAGTGGGTAAAGTCCTGATGGGCTAGGGTCTTAACAGGATCACCACTGCTTTAATTCCCTATGATAGATTATAATTAGACTATAGGATGCTTTATACGGATGCGTAAATCGTGATAGGATTGTTTATGTCTAGGTCTTAGGAAGAAGTACCGCCTAAGTCTTAAGAATGATATACCGCCTCAAAATAAGCCAGCCATTGCAGTATTTAATCAAACCTTCATATAATTAGATTTAATTTGGTTAATATAGTTTCCTTATATTTGGCTTGTACCACTCTCTTGCTTTGTGTTATTTGCTTTAGTGTATTTTGTGTTTTGAATTGTTTATTGTCACCATAAAACCTGTGCCAGTCTCTCAGGCTAAAAACCCCCTATACCGTTAGATAATCGTATATAGCATAGGTTTAACCAGTAATTAGACTAATCTAGCATAGAATAAATACTAATCAGATAATTAATTAACTCTCACTCTTAGTGTTCGACACCCTACTTACCACGAAGCTACATCTTGACTGGGTACTCTTCCCGTTAAAGTGTTGTCTTTAGGTTAGTCGGCTAAATATAAATGTAAAACTTTGATAATAAAAATACCTACACGAGAAGCAACATCAGTGTATAAGGTAGAAAAAGCTCTATATGGCCTTCATTAAGCTCTTAGAGCTTGGTATGAGACTTTATCTACCTACCTAATTAAGAATAGATTCAGAAGAGGAATAATAGACAAGAGTTTATTCATTAAGAAGATCAAAAATGACATTTTACTTGTGCAAGTATATGTAGATGATATCATTTTTGTATCAACAAAGAAGTCTTTAAGCACTGAATTTAAGCAGCTAATGCATAAAAGATTTTATATGAGTTCCATGGGGGAACTCACTTTCTTTTTAGGGCTGCAAGTTGAGTAAAGGGCAGATGGAATTTTTCTAAGTTAAGATAAATATGTTTATGACATCTTGCAGAAGTTTAGTTATTCAAGTATGAAGTCAGCTAGCACTCCTATGGAGATACACAAGCCATTGAAAAAAGATAAAAATGGAGCAAATGTTGATGTCCACTTATATAGATCTATGATTGGATCATTGATGTACTTAACATCCTCCAGGACATACATCATGTTTGCTGTGTGTGAATGTTCAAGATTTCAAGTGCAACCTAAAGATTCTCATATGCATGCAGTCAAGTAAATTTTTAGATATCTTAAGGGTCAACCAACATTGGGCCTTTTATATCCTAAGGATTCACCTTTGGAGTTGATAGCTTATTTTCACAGTGATTATGCAGGTGCACGTCTTGATAGGAAATCCACAACAGGAGGTTGTCAGTTCCTAGGTTGCAGATTAGTCTCTTGGCAATATAAGAAACAAAATATTATGGCTAATTCTACAACTGAAGCAAAATATATTGCTGCTTCTAACTGCTGTACACAGGTTCTTTGGCTCCAAAATTAATTACTTGATTATGGATACAATTTTATAAAGACTAAGATTCATGTGGACAATGAAAGTGCAATTTGTGTAGTCAAGAATCCAGTCTCTCATTCAAAGACCAAGCATATTGAAATAAGATATCACTTCATTAGAGATTGCTATGAGAAAAGGTTGATTGAAATAGCTAAGATTCATACAGACAACAATGTTGCAGATCTACTTACTAAGGCCTTTGATGTGACAAGGTTAAAGTACTTGAATGCAAGCATTGGTATGCTCATTCCTTAGTGCTTGAATTGATAGGAGGTCATATTATATAGTTTGGACTTATAGTTAGTTCTTATAGTTAGTATTAATACTGCTAGGGTATTAATTCTGGTAGATTAGCTAGTTTGAATTAATACTGCCTTATGTAAATTCTTTATAGTATTTCTCTTGTTTTTGGACTAACTTTTTAGGTAAAGCATGGATTTGAGGATGCATGGAAGATGTGCTAGTAATTTCTCTCATATTTGGGTTGTAAGTACTTAATTCTTGTTGCCTTAAAGTTAATACTTGTAGCTTATAAGTTAATTCTGGTAAATTACAAGTTAGTTTTGGTTGACCAAAGTTAGTACTGGTACTTCATATTAATACTGGTAGACCAAATGTTAATTCTGGTAGATCAATATTAATACTGGTAAATAACCGTTGGTGCTATTTGAGGGAAAATTGATTTTTACTATTTAAATGTTACCGTTAGATATTTTTACGACGATTATCTTGCATATAGGTTCTCAATTGGATAAGAATTAAGTTTATCTTCCTAAAATATCTTTCTTTCTAATCAAGAACCTACTTTTATAGGCGGTATAATTTTAAGTCTAATTTATCATCTATATAAACTCAATTCATTCTCTCTACCAGCACCTAATAACTTAAACGACTTAAACCCAGCACTTAAAACTGTTTCATCACAACTTCTCTTCTTTGTGAATTTAAGATGGCCAATTTAAAGTATTGTGATAAGCATAATATGGTCGATTTCCTCAAGAAACCTACTGAAAGTGAAGGTTTCACAGAGATAGTGGATTTTCTAAAAGGCTCTTCACTCAGGTATGCCTTAACACATAATCCAACTATCTATGATTCCCTAGTCAAATAGTTCTGGAAAACTGCCACTATCAGAACACTTGCTAATGGGAATCAACAAATAATAGCATCTATAGATAATAAGGAATACATTGTTCTTGAGGCATCTGTCAGAAGTAAACTTCAATTGGAAGATGTAACAGGTATCAATAATTTATCTGATGCTAAGATTTATGAAGGGTTGGGAACCTTGAGGTATGTCTCAGAGGGGAGGCTTACTTTTTGGAAGAAAAACTTTACACCTTAATAGAAATTCTTAATCCATCATATACTTCATTGCATAAGCTCTAAATCAGGTGGATGGGATCAATTTGGTAGCCCTATTGCTACTGCATTAATCTGTCTATCCAGAAATAGAGCTTATAATTTTTCTAAACTCATTTTTGTTGGCATGGTCCACAACTTGGAAAGTTCTAAAAAGTTTTTAATGTATCCAAGATTTTTGCAAATTATTTTAGATATAACTACTGTCTACACTGGAAAATATTTAGCACCCACTTTAACCAAAAAGGTTTTTGCAAATATGAAAAGGGGCTATGCAGGGGACTATGTACCATTGCTACCTGCAATGTTGGTAGGTGCAGCACCAAGACAAGGTGAAGCATCAGCAATCCTAGTTGGATCCCAACCCCCCTTGATCCTATTTCATCAACATCACAACCCACCATTCCTACTCCTGATGCACCACTACAACCTTCCTCACCACCTAGGTCACCTCACAGATAGGAACCTGAGATTCCTTAGTCTCAAGGTCTTACTCCAACCAATATTGCAGATGAAGCAACTACCATAGGTGTGGAGGTTAACACTATGGGAGCTACCACTATAACCTCTGGCTTAGATGCAGGGTTGGATAGTAGTAACCTAAATGAGTCTCTACTCAGGTCCCATGAGACACCTCTACAAGAAGGTTACCCTTCTAGGAGTGTTGAGGACAGTGTGAAACTACAGGAATTGATGGTGCTTGTACCAAAATTAGAGACCAAGATAGACAGCTTGGAAAAGGAGCTCAAAGATACAAAGTAAACCTTTAGGAATGTTATTCTTACCTTGGTGAAGAAAGTAAAGACGTTAGAAGTTGCTTTGAAGAGAAAGACCAAGAGAGTGATTGTATCTGAGTCTGAAGATGAAGAAACAGAGGATCAGGGGAGGAAAATTCAGGATATTGATGATGATCTTCTGGTTTCTTTGGTTAAAGATTTTATGACTCCTACTAAGATAAAGATTAGTGCTTTAGGGGAGGAACAAGTTAAAGATATAAGCCCTATAACTTTGGAACCAGCTAGAACTCTGTCAAAGGTTGCTTCTCAAAAGACAAAGTTAGTTGATAAGGGAAGAAGACACAAGAGGAGAAAAGTATTTAAGGGAAAAGATATTAATACTAGTTTAGATTTTGAAGCAGAGGTTAGTACTGGCTTTAAAGATATTAGTACTGGCTTTAATGATGATCAAGATGTTAATATTGGCTTTGATGGAGTTAATACTGGCAGCATAGGAGTTAGTACTGGTAGTGAACCAGTTAGTACTCCTAGTACAAAAGTCTCAATTTCTTCTCCTGATAAAGGCCAAAGGGAAGGAAAAGCCCCAATGATTATTGAAGAGACTCAAGCTCCCAAAAGAACTAAAGAACAAATTCAATAAGAAAAAGCTATTCTTGCTAAAGCCATCAGGTTGCAAACATTAGAGGAAGAAGAAACTGCTAAACAAGTTCATTTGGATACCTTATTAGCTAAAAGAATTGTAGAAGAACAATAATTAACTCAGCAATAAAAGTAAAGGAAAGCTCAAGTTCAATTTGAAGCTCAACATTATACTGAAGAAGATTGGGATGTTATTAGAGCTAAGCTTGAGGCAAATATGGAATTGACTAAGAGTGTACTAGGAAAAGATTTGGCTGAAGAAGATTTTGCAAAGAAAATGGTGGATTTGGTGAATCAAAGGAAGAAATACTTTGTAAAAGAAAGAGCTAAAGAAAAAAGAAATAAGCCTATGACCTAATCACAGCTCAGAACTTACATGACAAACTATTTGAAGAATTAGGGTACATGGAAGCTTACTCAGCTAAAAAGGTTGAGTTTTAAAGAGATTAAAGAAGAATTTGATAAGTTGGTTAAGCAGATTAAAACTTTTGTTCCTATAAGCTTTGAAGCTACAAAGGCTAATCTGAAAAGATTTGGTGAAGAACTTCAGACAAGAACTGCTAAAAAGCTAAAGATTGATGATAAAGATGCTCAACTAACAGAAGAAAAGGTTGCTGAAGCAAAGGAAGAAGAGCCAACAAAGAAGATTAGAAAAAGGAGGAAGCAGATAGCAAGGAAAGGATTACATATTGAAAAGATTGATAAGGATGAAACAGAAAAGGATAAAGCTAGTGAAAAAGATGATCCTACTTCATGTACAAATGTTTCAATTAATCCTGTTCCTGTAGCTGTTAAACCTCCTAGTATAGAAAATTATAAGATTATCAAGCAAGGCAAGAAGGGTGTGTATTAGATTGTAAGGGAAAATAGAACTGATAAGGTCTACATAAACTTTGGAGCCATGCTGAGAGATATTTCAAGAGATGATCTTATAGAGCTGTACAAAATTGTTATGCAAAGACATGGTATAAATGAGCCAGAGGATGAATATGAGAAAGTATTTTGAGGATATTTGAAGACTATGTTTGATGCACCTCTAAGTACAGATCTAATTTGGAGCCTACCAGGTCAACAAAGGATAATTAGTTGGAGATATTATGATACATGCAAAGTGCATTGTTTAAACTTGGATTCAGTAGATATTTATATGTTGACAGAAAGAAGTTATCCTCTATCTGCCGAGGTATGCAAAGCCATGTTGGATAAAAAGCTTCAAGGAGGTAAAGAAAATAAGGATTGTTATCAACTCTTGAAGATAATGGAAAAGCAAGCAGGGATAAGATGAAGATTTCTCTCAGTAGCTAGTATCTAGAAGCCATGATGGAATTGAGAAGGGTTTGAGTGTTGGCTAACCACCATACAACAAATGGTTTTCAGTTCACCATGCTTAACAAGAATAAGAACTGGCTAGTCCATAAATAAACGGCTTGTGGTAAAGACTTCTCAAATCCATTAATGGTTGATAGCTTACCAAAAACTATATGGTAATCAATGCACCATAGTATTGCACTAAAGCATTGGCTACTCCAGAGCAAACGGCTACTGGTAAAGAGATATCAAATCAGTTAGTAGCTGATAGTTTGCTAAAAACTATAAGGTTATTAATGCACCTTGTTATTACAATGAAGCATTAACTAGTCCATAGCAAACGGCTCATGGTAAAGACATAACAAATCCGTTTATGGCTGGTAGTTTTTCAAAAAATACAAAGCCAACTTAGTTGGATGTTGCTGTAAAGACTTAGAGCTATGGTACAAGATGATGAGATCCTGATAAAGACTTAAAAGAAAAAGTATGATTTGATTTCTTAAGTACAACAATCAGATCATCATCAAAGAAAAGATTAATGAAGTTTTGGACAACAATTCTCAAGAGCTCAAATTGAAGAAAACTGAAGAAACTTGAAGTTAACAAGTGAAGTTCAAGTTTAGGGGAGGATTGTTAGGAATTTAGAGTTAATTCTGTTAGTATATTAGTTAGTTCTGCTAGTACATCTGTTAGTACTGGTAAAAGAATTATCATAGTTAGTACTGGTTGTATATATAGTTAATACTGGTAGTGTACTAGTTAATTCTGGTAGAACAGAATTATAGTTAGAGTTAAAGATATGCATGAGATATCTTAGGAAAAGATATGCATGATCTTTATACGTGTTTTGTAAAGCCTATTAGGGTTCCTTAGTGTATAAAAGGAACATATACGGCATAGTTAGAGATACGTAGAAAAGTAATAGTTGTTAGGCAAAGCATATAGTTGTTTTGTGATTTAATATAGAAAAGTTTTGTTAAAGCTTTGTGTTACTGTTCCATTAATCTTGGTGTTCTTCTAAGTGTATAAAGATTAATTCCGCATAATCTTTATATATACAAGGTTTTCTGTTCTAGTTGTTCTAGATTTATCTAAGACAACTTAAGCCTTAAGAAGATAGACAAGATCATTGAAAGGGATTAACACATTTGGTCTTTTAAAAAGTTGAACATAATTTTTCAAGAATTTCTCACCGAGGATTCATAATGTTTCAAAATTATTTGTTCAACACTCCATCCCTTATAAAGTTTTACAAGACAATTCTTCTATAATTGGTATCATTTCTAAAATAAGTCAATGTTTGAGGGTGAATTTTTCAAAAAACAAAGTTTTAATGATTTTGGATACATCATCACATGACAATTCTTATGTATTTAAAACATTATCAAAAATCTCTTAACAACAAATCAGTGATAATAATGACTACTCAATAGATTGTATTTTATAAGATGATCCAGTGTCTGAGCACAAATTTTCTTTTATGACAATTCATAATCTTTTAAAATTGTGTGCTCGACACTAGCTCAACCTCAAATATATATTTATTTTACAACTTGGTATCATTGTTTTTGGTGTCAAACATATGTAAAATTGAGGGGGTGTAAGAAGACAAGGTTTTACATAATTCATGCTGATAACATTTCTACCCACAGAATTTTCAAGACAAATTTTAATCACATGGTATTTCAAAACTAAGTGTTTAGTGTTTAAAACAATGGGAGAAATGTAATTAAAATATGATCTAGAAAATAGTAAGTGATCTAAAAACTCAAGGTTCTTTTTACTCTTACCCACATGTGCAAAACATTTTCGATTATCGATGCACGTGTGAAGGGGGAGCTTTTCAAAAGTTAAAACTTTCAAGGTGTTAAACGTTTTGATATTCTATCAAATATTTTGATATTCTATCAAACACTTTGATTGATTTTCATGGTTTTATGGTTACGATCAAATACCTAACAACCTATTAACTCATGATGATTCTAAATTCATAAGGTGGTTAGGTTAGGTGCTAGTCCTATGATTCAACCAGAATAGGAGGGATCTACCCAAGGACACACCATAGTTAGAAATAGTAGTCCTTAGGTATGATTGGAGATGAATAAGTATAAGGTAATAATGCCGACAAAGATTAAGCTAATACTAGAACAATCACAACAAGGTGTTAGTAATGATGTCTTGGTAATCATTGAATGGGTTGAAGAATCAAAAATAAATGTATGGATAAAGGGTCTAAAGAAAGAATCCCTCCACACACTTTAGGTAGAAACCGGGTTAATACACAATCTATTAGATTTACAAAGATGAATTCTGGTATTGAAGACAAGACATCATAGACCCAGTGATGCACTGCACAACCCTTCCCAGCCATTCAAGTTTCTCTAAAAAGGTACTTGTCTCATTTGTCACAGAGATACACATGACTTCTATCAACTTTCTTACTTTGAGTTAGTTGATATTGAATAGGTGGCAATCTGCTCCATCCTTCGAGTACTAAAACCAAAACATACTAATCGAGTCTAGAGCCAAGAGATCAATCTATAAATATCCTTAGGAAACATTCCATAACAAACACTTGTTGAACACCATTAAGTTCATAAGCTGTTAACAAGAGTCCTCCGTAATATCCTTATGATATCTCTGGAACATCAGAGTGATACTTTTAGTATTCACAGTGACGATGGAAATCCTTCTAGAGCCCACATCAAACAAGCTTGGCGGTAGGTGACTTGTGAGATTGTATATGAATCGAACTTGTGATAAGTGGATATCTATTCGGTCCAGTAAATAAATTGATGACTTAATTAGAAAGGTAGTAACTATCTGATTCACTCATACTGTGTTGTCTGCTTTGAGACGTTCTGGTGTTGAGAACAAGCAAGCATGGTGAATCTAATACATCTCTATTAGAGGATCTTACGCTTTATGCTAAAAACCCTGTCAAGGAGATTCTTCTAAATTGAATCTACCAGATCACAGGTCGGTCCTTATTGAACCGAAGGTTAACGTAACCATATTTAGACGAATGACAAAGCTATATTTGTTATATCTGATGTTTATCAATAACCTTAAATTACAGGTATAAACGACGGTGTTGCAGCCTCATTCCATCAAAGTAGGGTTCATCACCACATGCTCATGCTCAAACCACAAAGACATACTATAAGCATCAAGATTCAAGAATTAAGGAAGCTCAAAATTTAAAGACAAAGACTTCCGCAAACTCTGATATACAAGATCTTCCTTTAAGATATCAAGTCTATTAAGGGAGATGGTGAGCAAGCTTTCTAGATGATGTAAAGTATGAGCATGTTGGTCAAGATACAAGATCGCAAGATGGCAAAGATAATCAAGACATACAAGGAAAAGATTTAAAGATCTCAAAACTAAAGATAAAGTCAAAAGACAATGACAAAGGCTCAAGATTAAAGATCACTCAGCATGACAGAACAAGCCTACAATAAAGATAGAGACCAATACCACAGGAGCTTAACGACAAAAGCAATCTCATTAATCCTATGAAGGAGTGTCACAATAAACTCGCTTTAGGGGAGATTGTTAGCCTTAAAATATTAAGTCGAATAAGAAAGTTCGTTCATTATGTATATTAATTCTTGGTCGTTTATTTAGTAAATGTTATAATAGGCTAGAAGAGTAATCGGGCTTGTTTGTCAATCTAATATTGTATATGTTGCGGGCTTAAGCCCAAGTTAACCCGAGCCCAGCCCATAATTAAACAATACCATGAACTATATAAGCCTCATATGGCCCGGTCCATTAAGTGGTATAAATAGCCCTCTCCAAGTGTGGAGAAGGTGCTGGTTCTCATTTGTATTTCTCTCATTTGCAAAAATTAAACCATTCCTCATTTTCTCTCTACTTTCTCTCTCTAACTTCTTCCTATTTTCTTCTTATCTTTTTATCTATTTTCTTCTGTTCAATTATGGTGAAGTGAAGTGATTATATGGTAGCTATAAATTCATATTAACATTCAATGATCACAAGATAATAACATAATATTCAATTATTTATACCTAAGGCTCTGATTACCACTGATGGGTTTTCTATACCCTTACTATATTAACATAAAGTGAAAACAACAATTAAACTAGGGCAAGAAGGAAACTAAACCTTAAATAATCTTAACCTAATAAATAAAAGCAACTTAAAAGAAAGAAATAAATAAATAAATAAGAAAATATTAACCTTTGAGAAAATCATATTTCTCACACACAGCCACCTTGGTCGAACTTGGAGGCAAGTACTCAAATGAGAGTACCTCTAATAGCTCACACCCACAAACTGAAGAGAAAAGGGATTTGAACTCCTAAGGTCTCGTTACACGAGTTGACTCTTACAAGGAGTAGGAATGAGAAAGAGAGAATGAGAAAATGAATCCTTGGCATGCCCCTTTATTTATATAAAGAGGAAGGGACTTGGAATAACACTTTGGAGGGATGTAGGATCCGTAAAAAAAATCCCATGGGTCCCTTATGAGTCTTCCCGGCCCGTTCAACTTAATACATCTTGTATTAGTTTATATTCGGCCCATGCTTCTTTATAATTAGCTTCTAATTAATTCACCAACTATTAATAAATTAACAAACCAATTAATTATACATATAATATTAATTTTAATTAATCTTATCTCTCATTTATTATTTCTCTTAACGGTTCACTAAGGGAAACTTAAAAAAGTCTCTACTTTTGACGATAGTCTTACAAACAGTTATGAACTTAGACACTAAATCCAACAGGGTGATGTGAATATCATGCCTTTATCCATATATATTAGTTGACTAACGAAAAACATGTAGGGACTTATGTTATACTTTCTTTAGTTAACCACTCTTATATGTATCCTTTAGGAATAGCGGAAGACGTGTTAGTAGATGTTGCAGGTTTTGTTTACCTCATGGACTTCGTAATCTTAGACATAAGGGAAGATGAGTACATGTCTCTCATCTTAGGGACACCATTTTTCACCACGACAAGGGCCGAAATTAAGTTTGATAAAAGGGTCAATGACCCTCAAGGCTGGGAGGTATAAGATTGGGTTCGTTATGACATTAGAGTTCCTAAGTAAAATCGAGGAAAGAATAGAAAGTAACCCAGATCCCATAATCCCTACTAATTACGTGAATAGGAGAATTTTAGAATGAGAGAAAAGGATCAAAAAAACTCCAAAAGAATGAGATGAGAATAAATAAATGGAGAAGTATGGTGTTTAACGATAAGAACATTATAGGACACAACCTCTTTATTTAAAAATTTGAGAAAGAAGGTAGTAGTGAGAGTGAAGAAGGAGTTACGTAAGGAGTGTGACTCCAAGTCTAGCTACAAGACTCGTTAATAAAGAAAAACGCTTATTGGGAGGCAACACAATATTTATGGTATGTATTTTGTTAGTATCATGTGTTTTTATCTTTATTATTTGTTTTTATATGTGTGAATTATATGTGATCATGATCCATTTCGTATTTAACTTCGTCTTAATTGCAAATGTATTTTGCAAAAATAAGTGTAAGGGAAAATAACCAGTTTTTAAGAACCATTTCAAACATGTAAAATAGATAACTTAAGTTAATTCACATTTTATGTTTTGTTTGTTTATTTTGAGTCGTATGTTTGTACTAACCGTTTTGGTGGTTTATGCAGAATTCTTTCCAGGAAATCATTAATAGGTTATTTTTGCATAAATTTTAAAAAAAACGAAGACGCTAAATTTCTCAGTGCCTGGAGACGGCGTCACCACTGTAGCAATAAAGAAATTCGTGATTTTTCGAATTTTTGAAAAGTTATTTTTGTTTAATTTCCAGAATTTTTAATTTTTTAAATTCTTGCAGAAAACCACAATTACATTAGTACTAACATTCTATCTTTATTGCTTTCTTTGATATTTATTTTATGATTAATAAGGGTTATATATTATTTACCGTCGATTTTACGCTTGGTATAGTTGTTTTTGTCTTTCATTTTTAAGTTATATTAGATGATGAGAGTCCGAAAGTTCATTGGATTTTCACTTGGACGATCTTTGGATGAATATTTAGCAAAATCATTTTGTTTGTTCTCCGATATTATGCAAACTAGGGAAGTATTAGTTTTTATCGCTTTTTATTTATCTTCCCCTTATTAGTTTTTCGTGTACTCATAGAACATCGGGGACAATGTTCAAAATAAGTGTAGGGGTAATAAAATCCTTAGAAACTATTCTTTTATTTTCATTTGTTTTGTTCTTACAAAAATATGGAATATATCAAAACATAGTTTAGGACGGCAAATTTGATCCAAAAATTTTTTATGGCATATATCGATGAAACTGTAGTATTAGAAGCGTCTATGGATAAGAGTTTTATGACTAGCACTAAAACCCTACCACTCAAAATTTCCACCCTCAAAATGTGGGGTTCGCTCCTAAATCTTTAGGAATATAAAATCATTCATTTTTAGTTCTTCTGAGAGTGTACCGGTAGTATTATATATTCTAGAACTTGCTTTAGCGATGCATCCCGAGACTGCTAGTGAGATTGCACTCGTGCGATTAGGATTTGCTAAGTGATAAGGGGCATTAGTATAACCCTTTTTTTAGTGTGCGTTTGTTATAGTTATGATGATCTCATTGGCCATATAACTATCCCCACACCCTTGCTATGCACTCATTTTTAATGCAAGATACCCCTAGTACACCCCTTTAAGCCTATTCTTTACGTTTTCTTCTTTTAAGTATTTTGGTACGACCGAAAGAAGATTTATCTTTATGGAGAAATTTCTTAATAGACTATTCCAGATTATTTAATAGTTGAAATTTTGTTTACACCCAAATTGCCTTAGCCTTCCTTGTATGTACTCATTTTTAGTACATTATTGTTATCACAATTGTTTAACACTAATTAATTGTCTACTTGATTACATGGTTGCTAAGTCGAGTCATTGTAAGTGTATATAGTTTTTGGACGATTGGGAATCATGGTAGTTTTTATTATATGGAGAAATGGGGAAGAAAAGTTAAGTCATTACTTACACATTTGTTTAATATACTCCATGTTTATTGATCCTTCTCAATTCAGGTCACTAGTTAGTTTATTTTATTGAGTATAAAAAACTCAAGTGTATGGGTATAAACCCCGAGTCATGTTTATTATTTGTGTTCAAGGAGATGGTAAAGCAAAAAGTATATAAACAAATTGAAAGAAAATGAAATAAAAAGTTAGAATATACGGGCTGCTATCTTGCTATTGTTCATATCAAGAATGTATCGGGAAAGAGAAGAAAGAGTTTGATGTAGAGTTATGTGTACTTGTCCTAGTTTTTGTCGAGTCTTGGCATAGCAACGCCTTTTACATGTATTCTTGTGAATAGTTAGCTTACCACCAGTAAAGTATCCCCTATCATCCTTAATCATGTTTTCCTTTACCTTATACCTAACTTTACAACCCTTAAAAAAACCTCTTTGATAGTAATTCTTGGGTGCTTACGCCAAAGCGGTGGAGGTTTTGATCCTATATCAATCTTATGGTATATACTATGACAGGCAGTGAGTATGTATTTTCTCGTTTCCTATATTGTTATAATTCATATTTATAGTGAGAGAAAGAGAGAATCCAAACACTTATGTGAGCTCTAGTATATAATTTCAATGCATTTAATTACGAGGTTGAATTGGTTATGCCATAAATTATCTTAATTAAGTAGGTTAAATACCTCTGACTTTGCTATTTACTAGGTAGAAAAGCTCATTTGCTTGAGGACAATCAAATCTAAAGTGTAGGGGTATTTGATGACATGTCATTTCATATACTTTTTCGGGGTCATTTAACCCCCAAGATCATGAAAATATGCCAAATTAATGTACTTAATCGCTTTTTTGTTATTTTAGCATTTGAAAGAAAAGCACGTAACTTGGGCTCGATTCGAGGAAAAACTGGACAAAATTCAAGATTGTGTCTTCACATGTCGTGGAGATAGCGTCGGGATTTACTCTGACGCCGTAAATGTTAAAGAGCGATGAAGTCACGGAATTTTGTGACGACGTCAAGATAGCCGACAAGAAAAAGCCCATAGAACATTCGGCGGGCTGACAGCGTCAGGAAACCTTAGTGATGCCGTCAAAACCTAAAATTAATATATAGAACCCTTTTTTCATATTTGTGTGGAAGAACATGGAGTATTCATAGGATAACTTTGTAGCAGAGGTTTTGGTCATTTTATAAGGGTTCTTAACCATTTGGTACTCATTATAACTCCATGTTCAATTGAAGTGAAGTTTTTTTTATCCCTTTTAATCATTCGATATGTCTATATGTTGTTTGATTAATCGTTCTTCACTTTCAACTAACATGATTGGCTAAATTTAAATTATGTTTGCTTATGATTGCATGAAACATAGTTTATTATCTCTTTTATTACTGCTTCTTGTTAGTCGTGTGCGCGTTATGCCTTAGAAAACTAGCTATTTGATCCTCATATCATAGCATAGACGTCTAGAAAAACGCGATTAGGTTAAGAGGATACCCACATTCAAGATCTTTATATCTTGTTTTTCGTAAGGTTGGATTCCTAGTTAAGTATTTATTGCACGTGAATTTACTATTAGACGTGAGCGATGTCTGCAGGTAACCAACGTCTAGGTTGTCATGTAGATAGCGAACTTGACCAACCCTCTGCTGAATTAGGGGAATACTTACCATTACACTAACGAGGGTGACGGGAAATAAAACTAGAGAGAACGACTAGGGAGTAGAGTGCATGATTAGGTGAACACATTTTTTTAACCATGTGAGTTTTTCCATCATTTTACTTTTCTACATAATTAGGAGTAGTTTAATGAAGTAGTTTAATCAACTCTCTTCAAACTCGAGATTTTACTTGTTTTCATAAAATATAAAAACACAAAAAATAATAGTCCCTCAATCTTTGATCCATAGTAAACATACAATTCGAGCATACTCAAACTATTTCCTCAGAGAAGGATCAATCTCCTACAACGATTAGGTACACTGCCTAGGAGGAGTGTAAAACTTTTAGAGGTTTTGCAAAATTCCGCTATCAGTGGTATAAAGTTTAAGGGGTTATCTGTTTATTTTTTGAAGTTATTAAAAAACATAAAAACTTATAGATTTACACTTAACTTCATATAATTTATTTAAATTCAACCACTAAAGTTTTATTAATTAACTCATTTTTTATTTAGTTTTTGTTTCACAAATTATTTTTGGTATGTCTGGGTTTCTTACTCGACATTACGAGCCGACTAATCTCAGGGCCACTACCCTTTTTGGATAGCCCAGAGTCGACGCTGGTGAACCTCTATGACCAATAGGGGGATTAATTTTCTCATCATGGTTCACAATTTTGACACATATATTTATTTATTTTTTCTCTATTTAATTTCTCCACCAAAAATTTTTAGTTTTGACAAAATTAGATTCAATTTTGACTTTTTTTAACTAATCAGATCGCACGATTTTGCTTACGTGGCAAAATTAAAGAACCTGATTAGACCAATTTTTTTATATAGGATTGTTTTGCGAAGAAAACTCGGAAATGATATATATTTTTAGGGAGAAGTGCATATATATCCCTTCAAAAGCTTAAAATTGCATATATATCCAACTCAAACTTATAATTGCATATATATCTTTCTAAAAGCTCAAAAATTGCATATATATCCAACTTAAACTTAAAATTCTATATATAATCATTCGTAAACTTTAAATATATGTTATATATACAAATAACTATTTAATATAAATTTACAACTCTAAAATACATGATAATTATAATTATAAAAAAATATTTTTTAAAATTACTTTTTCTTTACTTACAAATTTGTTAGTAGTAATATACACTTTTATTGTAAAAATATTTTTTTATACATATATAACAATTATGATATATTGATGAGTTTATTACATGCATTCGTATTATATGTGATATAAGTTGATTTTTTTTGTGATGTTAAATATCGTCTTGATGTATTATTTTTTGTCGTCAAGTTCATTTTGAATTTCGGGACATTGTACATCTGAAACAAATGTTACTTTTGTTATTTATAAATTTATAAATAGCATATGTTAGAGTTCACAATTATTTTAAATAGTTATTTTGATATATAAGACATATTAAAGATTTATAAAAAATATATATGCAATTATGAAAGTTAAAAAATGATATATATGCAATTACAAAAGTTTATTAAGGATATATATGCAATTAATAGTTTAAGATGAATATATATATGCAATTTTTTTGCTTTTGAAATGATATATATGCAATTATGAATTTAAGTTGGATATATACGTAATTTTGAGCTTTTGCATGGATATATATATGCAATTCTCCTTGTTTTTTAATTGTATAAAAGATTTACCTTAAAATAATAAAAAAGAAAGCGTTATTTGTTTTCTTTTTTCTGACATTTGGCTGCCAAGACGACACTACTTTTTCTCCTTTTATCAATATATATTCCCTTCCCTTCTCTTTTATTCCCTTCTCACCCCATCGTAATTTAACATTTATCTCAAATGAAAACTCATTCATGCTCAATTTCATGACACTATTACGGAGTAGTTTGTAGGACATTAATTTTTTTATATGTATTGCGGTTGTTGTGCAATGGATCGAATTCACGGGTCTTGAACCAATTTAAGGTTATGGACCGACTACGTCCATGACCTGAGTCAAGGTTCGAGCTAATTACTCGAACTCGTGATAAAGAATCTTTTGGATTCAAAGCTATGAACGATCCTTAGTTAACAACCGGGATCCCATGTTACAAAGATTATTTCCATATTAAAGATCATGCATAGACATGTGATGTGCGTTATTCTGTACACAAATCACACGTATGCTCACTAAGTTATTAGGCTTATGCATTATCCGACAATGCAACAATATTATTGTTGAACTTCTGAGTTTTTAGTGAAACTTCCGCTATAATATTGATGTTTAAGGTACTAATGTGATAATAGATGTTTCATATATTTCTATGAAAAATATTTGCTCTACGCAAGACCATCCGTAATAACACAATGAAGACGGAGTCTTCGTCCTTGCTGGCAAAATAGCACACGTGCTGTGTTACTACACTCATCTAAGTGAGGCGTGTCTTGAGTCATAAAAATGAAAACTTGATCGTGCAAACGACAGAGTTGTGGGAGATTTGTTGTGTGTGTTTATTAAATAGTTTTTGTGAGGTATATTTATGTTTAATTTGTGCATGTTTAATGTTTTGATGATGAAGTTGTTTGTCTTGTTACATTATGTTAGTAGTGAAGTTGTAGAAAAAAAACTCATATATATAGGTTTGAATTTTCTTTATTACACTTTGTTTAAGTTAAAAAAAAAGGTTAAACAGTATATAATTACACATTTAATTAAAAAAATTGCTTTAAAAGAAAATGAATGCTAGAACCATTAACAAACTTTCACAAAAAATTTTACAAAATGATTTATTATATAATTAGTGGCCTTCTCAAAATTACTTTTAAATTATCTCTTTTTCATGTGTACAAAAGTTGCATGATAAATTATTTTGTAAAACTTTTTGTGGAAGATTGTTTGTGATGTAGCATTTCTCAAAAAAGAAAGAGCTTTATTTCTTTTTCAATTGTTGGGTGCCAGCAAGACGATACCACTTTTTCTCCTTTCCCCTTTATAAAATGTTATGAATATCCTCGTCATTTATCATCAAACTGAAACTCATTTTCATGTCATGATGATGACGTCATCAGCAAGGGTTTTCTTACTCGTAATAACACTCCTCCTCCTCAGGGCCTCAAGCGACCAGCTGGAACAAGACGCAAAGGCACTAACATTCTTCATAACCCAATTAGAGAAACGCCCAAACACCAAATACAACTGGAACACATCACAAAATAACCCGTGCGCATGGAATGGTGTCATCTGCGGCGCTGGTAACTTTACAGTGATCGGCCTCCGTATGCCCGCGGCAAGTCTAGTAGGGCAAATAGCTCCCAAATCTATTGGAAATATAACGTCGCTACGTGTTTTGTCTCTACACAAGAACAAATTGTCAGGACCGCTTCCTGACGACTTTGCTAACCTTGTTAAATTGTCACATGTATATTTGCATAATAATTCATTTAGTGGACAGTTTCCCTCGAGTGTGGCTAAGTGGAAGCGGTTAGTAGCTCTTGATCTGTCTATTAACAATTTTTCTGGTAGGTTTGATAATGTGACATCACTTTCTTCAAAGTTAGTCAAATTTAGTGTGGTTAATAATAATTTAAGCGGACCCATTCCGTCAAGTTTAGCTGGGTTTTCGGTTGCCAACTTTTCTCGTAATTTTGACTTATGCGATACACCTTTATCAACTTGTGAAGAAAACAAATATAAGCCGTTCTTGCCACTCTCGTCAGATGAGAAAGAGAAAAAGTTATCTACTGGTCATATTGTAGCTATAGCTGTTGGATCGGCTTTCATTTTACTAATTTCTTCCTTGTGTTTGGGAAAAAAGTGGAGTCGGGTAGTGAAAGATAAGAACGCGCCAGGGGTGGCTACGATGGCGGCTACGGCTGCAGCGAAGGCAGGTGAGGCGGGGACCTCTTCGAAAGACGACGTCATTAGCGCCTCCATGGAAGGTGAGAGGAGTAAGTGATATATGCTACATTGTGTATTGAAACTAATTATGTGATTATTGCACATTTTAGGTGTGAATTGTTATTTGTGGTTGTCGCATTTTAAAAGTGATCATCTGATTATTGAGATTTCGAATTGGGTTATAGTCAGCTTAGTGACCAATTTTGGTTGATTGGCTTCTAGGTGTACATGGGTTTCATCATTTTTGGTGTAAATCTTAAGATTTATTCTCTACTTGTGTTGTCTTTGTGAAACTAATATTCTATTTATAGCAATTTAAAGCTTGTAGTGAAGCCATTTCGAGTTGTGTTCAGAGGTTTAAAGGTCATATTATTATTGTTAATTATGACAATGTAGATGTAATCAATTTTAAAATTTTATCATCTTCTTCACGTCTTTATAGAAAATCCTAACAATATCGATTCAGATAAACGGGGTCCAGATTTGGAGTCACTACAACAATCGCCATTTTCTGTGGCGAAGATTTGCCCCTTTCCCCAGCGACATGTCGCTAGGGAAAGTTATCCCCAGCGACAAGTCGCTGGGGATAGTTTTTTAAAAAATTTAGGAACAAGTTTCCCCAGCGACAAGTCGCTGGGGATAGTTTTTTTTTTTAATTTAGAAACAAGTTTCCCCAGCGACATGTCGCTGGGGAAAAGTCTGCATTTTTTTTAATACAGCCTGCACAGCAAGTGTTTTCTAGATTTTTTCGGGAAAAAATCTACCAAATAACAAACCTATACCAAAACCTGTATAGACTCACCACAACTTGTACCAAAACACAAATACAATATAACGGATCAACGCAATACAAATACATCACAACTTGTACCAAAACCAAAAGATAATAAAGCTAAATCGTCCAAAATCCGAATAAGTCTACAAAACGTTGCTTCCTAGTCATAAACGGGGCTTACAAGTCAATATTCAACATGATAGGATAGGGAAACAAGTGTTTAAATGTCGCCAAGATGAACCTAAAGTACCAATGTAGCATACTAATAATATATAACACAACTACCTCTCGCCGTCGCCATCCTCATCCTCGCCCTCCTCATCATCGCCACTCTCCTCGTCATCACCACACCCGCCACTCCCGCTAGCACCACCCGACTCAAACTCCTTAAACATATCTGAGTACTTGGAGTCACTTCTGAAAAGACTCATCATAAAGTCTACCTTTTTATGTATGCCTTTGAGTGACTTATCGGGGGAGGGCATACTTGGCCTGGATGTGGCCCGTGATGGCAATACCCTACCCACACCGGGAATGTGCCCACGAAGCTTACTCCCTTTTGCCAATCGATTGATCTCATCCTCCGTGTACTCACCCGTAGCCTCGAGCCTCGTCATCTCCTCCTATGCAGTGACAAAAACACAAGACAGTAAATATATTTTTCGGGTTGCTACATTATTTCTTGATAATTCATTAAAGTGTGTTTTGAAACAAAACTTACATATATGCGGCGGTCCTCATTCTTAGGGAATACCCCGTCAACAGTGTGTGTTCGCCAGAAGGTGTCAATGAGCGAAGGGTACTCCTGAGTGTCTAAGCTCTGCCTCTGTACATACACACGAATATAAGATGAAACTATTTAAAAATGACAAATCATAACACACCAAAGCGTATAATCAGATATATATGTATATATGTATGTAAAATAATTATAATGTTTATTACCATCTCATCTCGAAGGCGAGCCAACGACCGGGATCCCTGTCGAGATATGACCACGCTCTTTTGCCGGTTTTGCCGATTTTGAGCGGCACGAGCAAGGTTCTTGGGATCATTCCAAAACCGAATGTACTTATCCCACTCATCCGCTGTAATCTCCTTGGGACGCCCCTGCCTGATCGCCTCCACATCGTAAGTCCCGGTCTGGGGGTCTACCCTCCAATGTTTGGCCTTGAAAGAAAGCTTGTTGTGGCATTTGTAGCTTTTTGCAAGTGCTGTTTGATGTCCTTCGAAATTCTGTCCAGCGGGGGATTCCATGTTCGGCTTTCAGTCAAACAGGTCTACAACATATACAACAAAACGAAAACAGAGTTAGAGATATAATTTTATATATTTATTTAAATTGTGTTATTATTATATGATATAAATAAATAAACGAATTTATTTAAATATCACAATTAAATAAATGAACATGATAATGAAATAAACATCAAAGGATAACTGACCCCTAAAAATTAGAAAATGAGCCGCCGTCATTCCGCTCTTCGGACCTTCTCCCAAGAATGGTAGTATCAAAGCACACTCCTAATGAACCTCCCTGATGTATTTAGACAATTGAGCGCATGGGGACCCGAGAGGTTTAGGGTTTGTTGTCACCATATCAAATTTGATCGAGACGGGCTTTAGCCATCCGCGTTTCCTTTAAGTCGAAAGGTTTCGGTTCCTTGCGCGGTATGCAGCCTGCCCGCTCCCCTGCCGCCCAAATTGGGCTTTCGTGTGCCTTTGCCTGCAAAATCAAGTGAGTGATAAAGTCATAAAAATTCAAGGCAAGCAATTTCAATATATGTACCAAATTTATGCTTGTATTACATAAAAATTCAAGGCAAGCAAGTGTGTCTTTGTTAGGAAATAAACTAAAAAACATTCATGGTATTAGAATAAGTCATCGAAATGATAAGTTAAGAAAAAGAAGTTTCAAAATAAAAAAACGTGTACCTCTTGAAATGGGACCGGTACGTGTCAATCTCAGGACTGTTGTGAAGTACATACCATTTCACATTTTTCAACTCTTTGGCATCAAACCGAATAAACAACCGTAAACCAATCGATTTACATACCGATCGAAACACCTGAAACCAACACATTGGGGGAGGGGTCACATCCGTCTGACGACGATTAAATGTCGGTGGTAAACATCCTGAAAATAAGAGAACTGAAAGTCAATGCTTCTCTGCAACATAACCCTCCACAATCACACCTTTCGGCTTAGCTTATTCGTACATACCTTTTTAGCTTCTTTCATGAATCATCAAATGGCAACATCCACCGGGTGAATAAGCCCGCCCTTCAAGAGCCTCTAGAGGTAAATGGATAACCAAGTGAACCATAATGTCAAAGAGAGCAGGATGATATATGAGCTCAAGATCGCACAGAATATCGACCACCTTGTCACAACCGGGGTACAGCTCCTCGTTGGCACTGGCATATAACTCTTCAAACTCGTTACATGTAGCTTGAGTCGGTTCGTTACTTGTCTCACCAATATCTCATTGAGTTGGTTCATTATGTTCATTATTTGAAGGAATATAGCTAAGATCATTAAGTAACGTTGTCATGTCACTCATCTAAAGTTGTCTTGTGTTATCTATTGCCGGGCGGTGGCGTAGGTGGAGCCGGTTCACCGTGTTCCACCCATATTTTATAACGTGGGTCCCACCCTCGTCTCATAATGTGGTCTGAAAGGTGTTTGATGTGTACCCATAATATATTTCGACAAGACTTGCATGGACATTTTATTTTCCCGGCACTATTCACTAACGGCTTGCAATGATCGACGAATTTTTGAAGACCGATATAAAATAATGGTTCATGACGCTGTAAAAGTGTCCAACTCTTATCATCGAATACCATAACTGCATTTTAACGATACATTTAGTTATTATATGCAACTTAATTAAACACATTCAAACGAGGAATACGAGATGTTTTGTTCACCTAGTGCAACTATAGAAGGCAATCCTAACCCACTCTTTGAATGATTCGTCTCATATATGAATGCGTATAACCGATTTACTATTTGAGAAAATTTCGGCAGCATTTCCCCTCAACTCCCCAAATATGTGTTTAAAGACATATTCGTAGGAGTAAAGGAGAAACACTGTCGAAATCATCTCAAATAGTAAACCAATTATACGCATTCATATCCTAAATGAGACAAAACATTCAAAAAGCAGTCCCAAACTGGGGACTTTCCGAAATTAATTTCTAATAAATTAATTTCGGACGGGTTTTCTATAGGATGATTAAATTCAGACGGGGATTTTCCAAAATTAATCACTAAAATCCTAAAATCCTAAACACATATACATTTAATGAAGGAACAAACATCAAATTATATCAAATTATCAACATAAGGAGTGTTTGGATTTGCGTTTTACAATGTCAAAGAGTGTTTGGATTTGCGTTTTACACTAGCAATCACAATAAACATTCCCCAGCGACATGTCACCGGGGAAACAAACAAGATAAAAAAAATAACATACTGTTGACTCGGCTGCTTGTGGACTCGGCTGCTTCTCGACTCGACTCGGCTGCTCGTCGACTCGGCTGCTCGTCGACTCGGCTGCTCGTCGACTCGGCTGCTCGTCGACTCGGCTGCTCGTCGACTCGGCTGCTTCTCGCCAAACTGTCCAAAACAAAAACGAAAAAAAATTCAGAAACATTCTAACACACATAATTAAACTGTTTTTATAATTAACAAAAACAAAAACCAAAATCAAAAATTATAATTATAATCAAAAACGAATTATAATTAACCTATTTTACCAAAAACGAATTATAATTAGAATTATGATTTAGAGGGTTTAGAAGTATAAGAATTATGATTTAGAGGGCTTCGAATTATGGTGGTGGCTGGTATATATGTGCTCGTGTGCGCGTGAGTGACGGTGTGGAGTGGTGGTGGGTGCTGTGGTGAGAGGTTGTGATGGTGGGTTATGTGGTAGTGGTGGAGGTGGTGGGTTATGTGGTCTAATTTGTGGTGGTGGTGCTGCAAAAATCGCCAAGAGTGGTGGGTTATAAGTTTTTTACGTTTTTTGTTATGAAGATGAAAACTCAGATCTGCTTTATGTTACCAACAATCCCTAGCGACTTTCATCAGCGATATGTCGCCGGGGAAAACCACAACTTTTTCGTTTAGCTGAAAATGGCGCTATAACGAAAATATTGGAGGGTTTTTGCAAAAGATAAACATGGTTTCCCCGGCGACATGTCGCCGGGGAAAGTTTTATTAAAAAATTATTAAGTTTTATTAAAAAATTATAAAGTTTTATTAATATATCAAAACTATATTTTTTATTTTTTTAGAGTTTTTAATAATTAATATTTAAAAAATATATTATTTAAAATTATTTTTATAAAATATATAATTATTATTTACAATTATATTTTATAAAATATATAATCGGTTCGTTTCGGCTGGGTCGGTCCGGTTTCTCGGTTCGTTCCGGTCGGTTCGTAAAAAATATATTATTTAAAATTATTTTTATAAAATATATAATTATTATTTACAATTTTTTTTTATAAAATATATAATCGGTTCGTTTCGGCTGGGTCGGTCCGGTTTCTCAGTTCGTTCCGGTCGGTTCGTAAAAAATATATTATTTAAAATTATTTTTTATAAAATATATAATTATTATTTACAATTATTTTTTATAAAATATATAATCGGTTCGTTTCGGCTTGGTCGGTCCGGTTTCTCTGTTCGTTCCGGTCGGTTCGTAAATGGATGAGTCGATATGTTATGGTCTATACATTAGACGTTCAACGGATGAGTCGATATGTTATGGTTATACATTAGACGTTTAACGGATGAGTCGATATGTTATGGTTGTACATTAGAGGTTCAACAGATGAGTCGATATGTTTTGGTTATACATTAGAGGTTCAACGGAAGAGTCGATATGTTATGTTTATACATTAGACGTTCAACAGATGAGTTGATATGTTATGGTTGTACATTAGAGGTTCAACGGATGAGTTGATATATTTTGGTTATACATTAGACGTTCAACAGATGAGTCAATATGTTATGGTTATACATTATACTCCTGCCAAAAACTCCCGCCAAATACTCCTGCCAAAAACTCCCGCCAAAAACTCCCGTCAAAAACTCCCGCCAAATACTCCCGCCAAAAACTCTTTTATTCCATAAAAACAGATACTATCACAACCACAAATATATCAC
>BQNB010099638.1:0-24882 GCA_026074375.1 Tanacetum coccineum | reverse complement strand
TATTAGCGTAGTAAGATCTACTCATAGACTGTATGATAATCTTAAGGATCACCGTTGCGTTGCGTTTAATTTAGTTCTATAAAAGAAAATGTAATGGTGTTTTGTCATAGTTTATCAGGCGTTTTGGGGGTTCATAAATTTGTATAGGATATAAGTTATGATGTTTCTAGCTTTATTTGGAACTAGCATACTTACAAGACCATGCCATAGTTTTAAGTAATACGGACAACAGCATAGTCAAAGGCCTTCTTTGGGTCGACTAGTTCCTCAGCATCCCACCTTATCATGCTCAGGTCAGTCCACGTCACTTGGGACCTCACGTATATTGACGAGGCCCTTGCCTTATTAGGCGTAGCGCTCCAGCTATGAGGCGTGACGTGGTCTGATGTTACATCCAGTCAAACTTTTAGTTTTATCTTGAAACACAAAAACACTCCTCATGTCAGATAGTTGTTTGATGTAATAGTGGGGTACTGGGGTTTTGAGTCCACTATAAGTATAGAATACAGAAGCCAATTCTTCTCTCCTATATGACGGCATATCAGCGCCTTACATCATTGTGTGAATACTCTTGACTGCCACAAAAAAACTTTTAGAATTTGAAACTTCTTTTTATGGTATATTTAGCATTTGAGCTACTTAGCTATAAAAATTGAAGATTTAAGGTATGCTTGTTTTTTAGGTATTTAATACCATACTTTTTTTAATCGTTGTTTCTTTGCAAAAAATTTACTCGTGCCCTCTCCTTTTGTTGCATCTCAACATAGTTCGCAGGCAAGACACGTCTTCTTAAAGGTCGATTTATGCAAATTGTATTGCAATTAAAAAATTACCTTTTGTACATTTGATGCAAACCGTATTCTGTTAAAAAGCAGTAATCTTACTAGTTGATCTAAGGATCATCATTGGGTTTATATTTACTCGTCTACAAGAAAAGTTAGGATTAGTTGCTTGAGCGTTAGGTGTCTGCAAACACTGTAGCATAATGGTGTTGTGTAATAGTGTCAGGCGTTTTGGGGTTCGTAGATGCACATAGAATGTAGTTTTGGTGTTTCTAGGTTTATTTGGAACCGTGCATACTTACATGACGGTGGCATAGTTTTAAGTAATACGCGGATGGCTAAAAGTGTAGGCAGTTTACTGTAACAGAGTCAGCACTAGCAGAATCTACGTTAGTTGTTTACTTATTACCTACTTCCTTTAATCGTAGTTAATGCCTTAATCCCTTGATGTTTGCTATTGAGCCCATGTTTTGATTTGGCTATTATCTTCTTAGGAGCAAGTGAAGTGTGCCATTAATATATAATGGGTAGATGCATACATAAAGACTACTATAAAACTTCAAACATTATTGCGTAATAGGGGTCAACATAGATGTTATGGGAATGATCTGAACAAGACCCCTCCTCCACAAATCTCTTCATTTAGTACCTACAGGACTATCATGATTAGGACATAAATTAAGGGATTTATGGATCAGTTGTCCAATGTTGTGTGGAAAGCTTTATAATTTTAGTTTTTGTAAGCTGAATATTAAGCTGCATTATTCACTGGATTTATGTCTATATGTATGCCACCTAGAGTTTAACACAAGAGAAAATCGAAAAAATACTTAAAAGTTTGGTCCTAGTGAACTAATATCAATAACTTCTGCTGTCACATTTCTCTCAGATCCTGTAATGTAGGGTATAAGTTATACGTTATCTGCTGGTAAAAAAAAAGTTATACGTATAACATACTGCATCTATTATACAAGACTGTATCTAATTTCTAATTCTTGGTGGATGCAGCCATGCTGGCATACAAGACAGTTTCAGGAACAAAAAGTTACAAGAAGCTCGTCCATCTTTCCCTTCAGTTTCTTGCGTTTTTATTTGGAGTAATTGGTCTATGGGCTGCTTGGAAATTTCACAATGACAAAGGCATCGACAACTTTTATAGCTTACACTCATGGTTGGGCTTAGCTTGCTTATTCTTATTCACCGTTCAGGTTATCATTTTTCTCTTTCTATTGCGTACGTGTTTTGTTAAAAAAAAATCAACTATGGAACCTCATATCTTTGACTGTTTAGTGGGGAGCTGGATTCGCGACATTCTGGTACCCAGGTGGTTCAAGAAACAGCAGGGCTTCTCTGATGCCATGGCATGTGTTTTTTGGAGTCTACATTTACGTGCTTGCCGTTGCTGCTTGTGCTACCGGCCTTTTGGAAAAAGCGACGTTTCTTCAGACCAACAACATAATTTCACGCTATTCTGCAGAAGCAATGTTAGTGAATATTCTAGGTGTTTTGATTGTTTTCTTGGGCGGTTTTGTTATTCTTGGTATCATTTCACCACCGAATGGCAAAGGCGACGTTCTTAGAGGATCGGTAGAGTAAACATGAGTTGTATTTGATCTAGATTTTAAAGGTGTGACTGAGAGACTATAGTTAGTGATGTAATAGTAATGATCCGTTGACAATCATTACATAGTATTATACAATTTTTTTTTTTTGCATTTTCAGTTTGTTCTGTTGCTTTATTAAATTCTGCACGAATGGTTGTCTGCAATAAAGGGTCTCGAGTGGCCTGTTTGCAGGTTCTTCTGATAGTGGAGCCTGCAAGTGGACTTTCAAGTAGCACATTTTGAATAGCCTTAAACATGTTTTAGGGAATCTGGTAATTTAGTTGTATGTTGTCGCATATCCATCATATCCGATATAAAGATAATCGATGTGGTTATCTAGCTATTTTGGATCAAATAAACTTCTTAATCTTGACTTTAGCTTTAATTATGCGAAGAAATGGCATACAACAGGTTACAATAGTTGGACATTGGTTATCAAAGATTTAGGAATATGCTTAGGCACACTTAAAATCGTGTACAAATTCATAACTACTTCTCAAATAGGTTTAATCGGTGGAAACCCGGACTGAAGTTGAGATTAAACTGCTGATTTATTTCTCAAAGCTTATGGTGGAGGAATAATACGACTCGGGCATTGCACAAATGGTGCAAAAACCATAACTACTTGATAATTTGATACAGTAATAAACACCTCAAATCTCAAAGTGGTTAAAATACATGATGTGATTTTACGCACAGGTCTTAAAATGTTAAACTTACCTCTAAAAGTTATGTTAAGATATGTTAGTAACAAACTTTGGGAATAGTCGGTTTACAATGTCAAGTCGAACATCCGGGTTATAAAAAAAATATATACTAGTAAATTGGAATGGAATAAGTATAATAAAGTAAAAGAAATTATTAATCGACAAATTAATTGTCAAGGGTATTTGGCTGAGTTTATGAATTAAGGTTACGCTATATACACACCTTATGGATTATTTATCATAAGCTCAAGAGCCCGAGCCGATTATTGATCATGCTTAAAAAGCTAATGAAATAAAATACTTGGGCTATCTTATGATGATGAATGACAAGAAAATGCATAGGTTATAAATTATGAACTTTAATACGTGGACAACATAAACATGCATATATAATGTTGTATCATACGCATTAAGTATGCGATTTTGTGATGTACACATTACTTAATTAAAGTTAAAAATTATAATTTGTGATCAACCATGTTATATAAGCTTAATCTTTTTTTTTTCAATAACAATTTTGGGTTTATTGAAAACCATAATTTTGAGCCTTGTCAAAAACCACTTAGGGTGCGTTTGGTTACTGGGTTTTGGGATCATTTTCAAACTGAAAGTAGAAATTTATTATTTGGAAATGTTATATTCAAGAATTTTGAGTGACTTTGTGGTATTTATTTATTTGGCATACAAGTGAGCCTATTTTTGATATGTGTCACATATTTTTTTTTCTTTGTCATTTAAAATACTAAATTTAATTATAAGCAATTTATTAAATAATAAATTATTATTTATTTATTTTATAAAATATTTTCTATTTTTTATATTAAATCCAAAATCTAGGTCTCAATCCAAATTTAAATTCAAATCCAAACTATAATCTTAAACCCTTTATTTTTGAAATAAAAATTGAAGGCATAAGCCCTAGTGAAAAACCCTTTTTTTCTTTTTGGTTCCCCATCACTTCTCCTCCTTGCCGCCTGCCTCCAAACCACCTCTTCTTCCGCGGTTAGTAACTCACTAAAGCTTATTATCACTAAAGTTTATGACTTTAGCTGAAAGAAACTCATTTTATAAGTTTTGACCTTTTTTCCTGTTTGTTTTTCAGCTTCTTCTTTTAATTTTTATGTTAGACCATAGGCCAATAGGTGTGTTCATGGTATTTAATTTTATTAGAATTGACTTTGAATTTGGAACTCTTTTTTTATCTTGATTAAGGTGAATAGATTTAGTATAAGTGTTTGCATAGATTTAGTATGCTGTTATTTAGTTTTGCAGATTTTATGTTGTTATGTCATGTCATCAGTAACACAAGTCTTGCAGTATACATGTATATAAGTTTGGAGTATATATAAACAATAAATTCACCTTTTCACCAAAAAAGTTGAAAAGTTAATGTCTTTTTGATTCTGGACTAGACCCTATACAGACTGCCAGTCTTCATACTTGGCATTGTCATTATCTTCTATCCCGATACAGTCGTGTTTTTTTGAGTGGTAATGCTCTTGTTTAGTGTCGAGATACTGAAGAAAAAAAATTCTTTTGTTGGGAGGGTCATTTTATAAAAAGAAAATCCATGGAGAAGTTTCATCATACTATCATATGGCTGATTTGGTCATATGCCTAAATGAACAAGTTATTAGAAACTTAGGATGCGGCTCCATTTGTTTCGTTCCATGAGCATCTGACACTGGTTTACACTTACAAGTAAGTGCACGGAAGTTACTTTGCTATGGTTAGACTAGATTGTAGATGTAATACCCGTAAAAATAAAATTACTACTAGTATTAAAACTGAAATTACCAAGTGAGAGGTTTAAATATATATGGGCCTCTGAGTGGATTTTTATTATTTTGAAATATGGACGACCACTCAATCTGTTACAAATCTTTTCCTTTTAATTAACTTATAAACAATCATCATAGTACGTACAAAACAAAACCCTATATCAAGGTGTAGCGGCTGTGTCTCTAGGTTTTAAGAGTTGGAAGGCAATTTGAGGTAAATGTCGACTCTAAGTGTGAATGTATTATAGTATAATATGTATGTTCTTAAATCACATCCCATAAACTTAATCAATTAGTATGTGAATTCTGTTGTTTACTATGAGTTTAAATTTATTAACACATTAGACTTGTAGAAATAGAACATGTATCTTATACATTTTGAATTTAGAAAACTAATATCAAATGTGTATTTGGAGAATTTGGAAACATAGAAACCTTAAAGTTTTGAATGAATAAATATTAATCAGATGGAGGGGTGAGGAAGATGACGTCCACTCATCCCCATTTTCCTTTATTCTTCGATTTGTTAAGTTGTTTTGGGTATAAGTTTTAGAAAAGCTTACAGCTGTATTTTAAGATGTAAATTTGGAAAATGATGACCAAGTAGCTAGGCTAGCCTTAAGTAATTTATCTACTGTTTTCCAAACAAGACAAAATAAACCCTATTGTTGAGACCTGAATTTCCATATAAAAGGCTTAAACCATAAAATACATTAACAATAACATAGTTGGTCAGTAAGTAATGTCCCATTGTCCCCACGTATTACATTATAAAACTATTGAGAACCGACTAGTACTTAAAAATCTACACAATGTAACAGTAGTATGACACAATAGAAAATACAGTAATGCGAAGGTTGATTTGGTATTGATAATATGTTCGCATTGTTATAGATTGGGCCGATAAGAAGTAGGTTGTTTCGCGCGTAAGCTTCGAGTTTATTAGTTTAATAAGGCACCGATTTCCGTTTTCGATACGAATTAAAGATCGGTTTTGAATTCTATTATTCTTTTAGCCATCTCCTTTTGCGATCAGTTTGTGTTTGGAAATTTCTATATACATGCTTTATTCGCTTATGACCTGCTCTTGTTATTTATAGGTTACAAAATGAGATATGTTCCACTTTAAAATGTTATGTTTTGATCGAATCTGGTGTGGAATTTATATATGAATATTTGCGTTGTGGAACATTGAGAAATTATTTTATGAAACCTATTTTGATTACTTTGAGCTATGAACCCCTTATGGGGGTACCATGGGTGCATCATTGGGGGCATCGATGGTGTGACACTACGGGCAGTGGCGGATCTAGGATTTTGGAAATGGGTGTGCACTATATAGTCATTTTTTGTGTTGGTATTTATCGGGTCGGGTTTTTTTAGGATTGCGAGCAGGCATGATTTTTTTCATTTTTCTTGATCCGAATTTGATAAGCTGATTTGGTCAAAACAACAACTATGATAATTGAACATATAGAAGTTCTAAGAATAGGTACTTTACATTGCATATACAAACGAAATCCATTTTATGAATGCATAAAATTCTATAAAATCTAAAACGTTTGCAAAAAAAAATTAATAATATGATCAAAATGGACCTATTGTAAATTGTAAATATGAGTGGTTGGGCCTCAGCCCTAGAAAATAGAAATGGTGGACCTAATTTTAATCACATTTGTATTTATAAATGGGCCATGAAAAAGTTAAACCCTTTGACTACTTGACTTATATCATCTATTTCTTCTTCAAGAGCCGCAAACCATTCTCTTTTTCTGCTACTGCTTCTTTCTATTATACTGAACGTATCCATTTCATCAAACTGAAGAATTGAACAAGGTTAAGTTGAATCCGGGTGTGCAAACACATTTTCTTTATATTTTAGAGGGTATGCACTCTTAAAATTTTAGTGTATTTTGTAGTACCATCCGAGAAAAAACAATTTATTTTACACTGTCGAAATTTTACGCAGGGTATGCACGCGCATACCCTGTGTTCCACATAGATCCGCCCCTGCACTACGGCGTCTCATTTTGTTTGCTCTGAGAGCATTGGCCTATTATATTATTTTGAGAGGCGTATGGTTGCATCCTAGGTTTGTCGGCTATGGTAGGTGGATGCTTCTGTGGTGCCCCACACTCCTTTGCACATTTGTAGGGTACATTCGGATCTGCAGTCTGATGTACACATGTCGGGCATTTGCTTATCGGTCCCTGGACTTGGTATATAAATGTATATGTTTGTAGGAGATCACTGTAATGCACCTTTACTATATGAATGGTTGGTTTTGTTAATATGAACATGTTTTAGTCTTTTATCTGATTTTGAAAATTATGTTCGACAAACTATATGAATTTATAAGTTGTTGGTTTCGGATTGTTCTTTGAATTGGAAAACTTCGTTTGATAACATCTCTTTGAATTAAATGTTTTGTTTATGCAATCCGCGCATCGAGCAAATTGCTCAGCCGTAGTTTTTCTTTTTCCTTCTCTACGGCAGAATTTTAAGGGGTTCGTGGGTTATATGAGTGAAAAGTGCGTAGGAGCTCTTAGTGGACCACCTTGATGATATATTTCACAATTTCATTTCTAGTTGATTAGACTTTGGCTTTATCTTTCGCTTAGAAGTTATTATGTTTTGGACTTTGTATTTCCTTAGAAATTTGTGAACTTTGGCAAACTAATTTATTAGTGAAGTCTTCCGCTTGAAATCCTTTGTTTCCATAAGTGTGACATTTAACCCATTTTGGGTGGGATGTTATTAGTAAAAGCATGTACTAGTATCAGATAGGTTTTTTATTCACCTCATAGGTAGACATTTCTAGCTCATCGCTAGCTTTCGTGAATATATGTATATATGCCAAATGGGTCAAATGGGTAAATTCAAAGTTTTCTATATTGAAAACCAGTTCACTCATCAAAACTTTCACAAATATAGAACTGTCAAATTGGTATCTTGTCAATTTTCAACCCATGCATTTATTATCAAAAAGTAAAAACTTGTAATCTTAGATATGTCAATGTATTGCAAGTACAATTTAGTGGAATTCTCCTAGAGGGTTACTCTGATACATGGTCACTGCCAAGTGCAATGGCTATGAAATATTGCACTCTTATAAGTTTTGTTTTATATGTGTACAAATATTGGCACATTTTTGGTGTAACAAAGGTCTAAAACCTTGGATTTCTATTCCCGCTCGACGGCTAACATGTCATCATGATAGCATCCTTATAAAAATTTCCACCTTCTTAATAATTCATGTATGAATTATAGAATAAACATCCGCATCCTTTGTCATACAGATGAAACTGAAAAAGCAGAAGCGTCATCGCAGAAGTGTTGCATTCTTTACAACGTGCTATAATTTCAGAGCACCCTTCAAAATCTTGTGTGACGGGACGTTCATACACCATCTTCTTGTTAATCGCATTACTCCAGCTGATACTGCTATTTCTAATATCTTGGGTGCTCCTGTCAAACTGTTCACTACCAGGTTAAATGCATTTATATCTATAATGCTTTTACAACTTCTCATTTTGCTAACTTTAAGGCTTATCTGCTCCTTAATATTATTCATTAGATGTGTTCTTGCGGAGTTGAAAAGTCTTGGTGCAGCCTGCACTGATTCTCTTAATGTGGCTCGTGATCTTGCACCTGCAAGGTCTGTATTGTCTTTTCAAAGTGTAGTTATGATTATATCTTTCACCACTAAAACTTAAGAGATTTTTGTTATATGTAGGTGTGATCATGAGAAGAGGAAAAGTGCTGTGGATTGTCTAACAGATGTTATTGGTGAAAAAAATTCGGAGCATTTCTTTGTTGCTAGTCAAGATGCCGACTTGCGCAAGCAGCTTCAAGAGGTTTATACTTAATTTTATGTTTAATTCAAATGGTTTAAATTATATATGCCATTCTTTTTACCATAATATTTTATATGTTATATGATTACAGGTACCAGCTGTGCCTTTAATATATGCTCTTCGAAATGCTTTATTTCTCGAATCTCCATCTCCTTCTCAACAACAATTTGCTAAATCTGCTGAAGAAGAACGCTCACACGTGAGTGAGTTGGAGCTTAAAATGCTTCTTAATATGACAAAAAGAAGGTCAACAGAAGATGAGGCAGGGGATCCGGCTCAGGCAGGGGATTCGGCTCAAGCAGATGATGTTTTGACATATAAAGTCATTAAAGATTTGAAGAAAAATGCTTCTAGAAGGAAAGCGGATGTGAAGGACAGAGTGCAATTCAAGAGAAAAATAGCTAAGGTATTGGTCTTTTATGTAATATTATTTGAAAAAACTTTTATGTAATATACATCAGATAGATTTACTTCTTTTATACTTCATAATTTCTTTTGAAATTATTTTTTGATTCATGATTGTCGAGTTTTGCTATCCGTATCAATCATTTGTGGACCTTTTACAGGGTCCAAATCCGCTCTCTTGTAAGAAGAAGAAAAGGGAGAATCAAAAACCTGTTACCAAACAAGTAAGTAAATACTAACTTATCTTTTACCGCTTTTGAGAGCTTACTGTTTTATTTTTGTTGCTTAATGTGTTCCTTTTTGTATACTGGTAGGAAAGTAATGAGAATGCTGAATCAACACGGAGCAGGAGTAAGAAGAGGAAGCGGTCTCGTAAGCAAAAAATTCCTACTAGTGCAACCAACTAAACAATATGTGATAGGTAAATAAGTACTTACTTTGACAACCTTAAACATCAAGACTAGCCTGTTTCATATAGGCAAAGTAGAATTTTAAACACGCCAAGACACTTTAATGCTTGCCTCTATTTGCAGGTCTAGATGTTACGACATGCAAACCGAGGATCTTGTCATATTGGAGTCTTGAAGATTAGTTGAAACCTTCTCAAATCATGAGTTGCTATCTGTTTTAACATGGATAGGATATAGTTTGCAAGAACTGCATATGAACAGGTGTCTATAAAGCTTAGGCTCATTTTTGTGGTACGATATAGCGTGGCAGTTTCTTTAGACACGAGTGTCTCGATGGCTCTTTTGTTGTCGAAGTTTCTTAATGATTAATCACATTCACTTGTTTTGTCTTGTCTTGTTGCCATTTATATTGTTACACAAATGGAAAATTATCTTTATAATCAGACTTGCTATAGTTTTCTATCATAGAACACAAAACATGTTTTATGTTTCAGAATCACACTGTGAGTACAATGCTGATAAGTTTGATCGAAAGATCTAACCTATTTGTTCATGAAGGTTCCTTTGTGACATTTTCAATAATATTTTGGTATAACCAAACTAATGACAAAATTGATGTTAGATCACCCTCAATAAACATGATTAACATTGTTTAAATTTGGGTATGCTATACCACAAGTTATTCTGCATCAAGTTTTATGCACTAAAATTTATCTATACCGGGTAGAACTAACTAGCACCAAAAAGCTTATATTGCATTGAGTTTAATACACAAAAATATTATATATATATCTATACCGGCTACAACTATCTAACACCAATAAGTTTCTAGCAAAAAGGTAACAAATATATAGAAAAAGCCAACTATGATGTTGCAATGTGTTATGAAGCATCCTTGGGACTCACTTTTGGTATTAAAATAATTACCAAAATAAACTCATTTCATACTTGATTTATTAAAAAAAAACTCTTTTTTGGTATCTACGAAAATAACCTGACGCGTTTTAGTTTCTTCTTGCGGCCCCATGCGTCTTGTCAGTGTTCATTTATTCCATACACATCATATTATTAATTTCATACTCATCATTGAATAAGAGCAGTGTTTAGTCGCTGTCACAATGAGCCACATTAAAAGAAAAAGAAAGCAAAGTCGATTTCACAATGAGCCACATCAAAAACAGAAGAAAGTAAATTTCTTAGTCTATAGTACAATGAATTAATTACAGCATCCCAACCACTCGTTCTTTTCATTCATCTTATTCTTTATATGTGATAAACCACCATGCTTGAAAAGAAAATATTAAAAGAAATAAACATTAACATTAAATTTTTTCCGTTTATTTTTGGTAATTTGTCCTTTACGGATGGAAAACTCGCTGCTTTTTGTCGTTTTAGTTTGTGTTGCTTATTAAATTGAAACGCGCCTAACAAGTTTTTTTTCCTCCAATTTATAACACTAGTGGCGCGAGAATGAGTTTTATTACAAAGTGATCTATGAATCATTATGATTGAATGTCATTTAGAGAAATATAGATACGATCCCTAAAAATCCGGATGCACAACAAACATTTGATTTTGATTGGATGATTTCATATCTTATATTAAAAGTTTCATGTAGAACATTATCTAATTAAAGAACAATTCATTCCATCTCAACCATCCATTTTATTTCCATCTAATTGTTTAAATCAATTCTTATTTTAATTTAATTAAAAAACTCACTTTCATCATATTTTTTAAAAATTAAATATCTCACAAACCGTTAATCGTTACGCAAAACGAAACATACCATCGCGACGAGAATTAAATCATCTTTCTATAGAGAGGCACTTCTATATACTTTCGACGAACTTTTTTTTTGATTTTTTTTTCAGTCACGTCTGAAAAAATCACATGTGATTTCTTTCGACGAACTTTTTTTTTATTTCAGTCATGTCTGAAAATATCACATGTGATTTGTATCACAATCACATGTGATTTGTATCACAATCACATGTGATTTGTACCACAATCACATGTGATTTCTTTCGACGAACTTTTTTTTCAGTCACGTCTGAAAAAATCACATGTGATTTCGTAAAATCACATGTGATTTTTTTAGACGTGACTGAAAAAAAAAGTTCGAAAAAAAGTACGTCGAAAGTATATAGAAGTGCCCCTCTATAGAAAGATAAAAAAATACTCGTCGCGATGGTGTATTTTTTTTCTTTTGACGATTTACCGTTTGCAAGATATTTTATTTTTAAGTAAAAGGTGGGAAGTGGGTTTTTTATTTTGATGAAAAAAATGAGTGGCTATGATTCACCTATTTGTTCTTTAAGATGATAATGTTGTATAAGGATCTCACCTCTAATGGAAAATTGTAACTCTTACTCGATTTATTCAATTAACTGCCCATTGAATTAAAGCTTTGTCAATAAATTATGATGGTTGACATGCTTCTAATGAGCCTTTTGATTTTTCTATATGTTATTTAGGCTCATGTCTATAAAATGTTGGAGGGTATATATGTTGGGTTCAGTTCCTAAGCCCTTCAGTCTTTTAGTAGATTTAAACATAAAATCCCCTAAGTGTTTCTCAAGCTGAAATCTTTCAGTTTGAGTCACTGAAGTCTCTTCAGCGTCAGCTCTTCAGGTCCTTAGAAGATTGGGAAGTATCTTCACTTTAGTGTATGGAGCGGTACAGAAACTGAAGAATGACTCTTGGAAAGAGCTTCAGTTCAGCTTGGTTGACAATTCCCAGGTGAACGTTATCTATCTCCTTAACAGAAGTTGAAACATGTTGTTTCACTTCTAGAAGGTTTACAAGGCGGGAAAAAGATTGCTTTATGTCAAAAGAAATAAAGCAATCTACTTAGGAAATGTTACTTCTAAAGTTGGTATAGAAGTACATCAACTTTCCTTAAAGGATTGTACAAAAGATTTCTCTTAACCACAATCCTAAGGAGTGTCATTAGCAAACCCTATTATTTTATAATTTTTTTATTAAAAAATTACGAAAAAAAACAAAATATAAAATATAAAGTTTCAATTCAATGAGTAAAAAGATATGAAGGCGTATGATTGTTAATGGAAAATATGAAGCCGCATACAATAAATTTTTGTAGATTGTAGCGACTGTGAGGAAACGAATTGCAAATAAGCTTTTTAAGAAAAAGAGCTATTATATTTGATATATACATGTACAATATAGATCATAAAGAGTTAATTGTCTAAAAATGTATTTTACTTGTCACTTTTTGTCATTGTATGTAGACAATTATTTTTTTTGTTATTGTGTCGCTCAACTTTTGAATTCGTGCTATTGTGTGTATTCTGCGACTATTTCTGCATGTAAAATGACCATTTTACCCTTCAAATTTTGAAAAAAGTGAGGGTAAAATGGTCACAAAATACACACAATAGCACGAATTTAAAAGTTGAACGACACAATGGCAAAAAAAATAATTCTCTACATACAATGACAAAAAATGACAAGTATAATACATTTTTAAGCAATTAACCCGATCATAAAACTAGATACATCGGTAACCATTATGATACAAACATTCTATGACTGACCCAAAATTTAATATTGAGTTAATCACATAAGTCATAAATCGCTTATGGTTGACACACAATTCCTCCTTTCATTCTAAAACAACACAATTAATTACATCATTCGTCTATATGGTTGTTCAAAATAAAAGTATTTTAGTCATTTTCCTCTATTAAAATGAGGGTATTTTAGGCATTACAAAATTTCTAACTGGTTAAACAAACGGTCAAAAAAAAATTAGACTAAACCAGTTACAGGTTGTCGAATGGATCCGAGACTTTTCAAACTAATGGACTAAAAATGTTAAACTTTTTTGGTTAAGTTATTATCGTTAATGAGGTAACATGTAAAAATAATTAAATTATACGAGTAATAGGACCGAGCAAGATCGAAAACCAAACAGAACCGATAAGGATCAGTCCGAGCCAAGGACCGAAAATAATCAGTTGTGCGTAAGAGTGAACCAGACGTGAACCGAGTGTCGAAACTGAGGAAAATAGTGGACCGAAATAAGCTTGGCATGCGTCCGTCTGGTTCGATCCGATTCGCAGTCTATAATACAAAGAGTAATTAAATAAATTATATATTAAAGGAAAATGAAAAAATAAATTTTATTGCCCAAGCCCTAACCTAAGCCCACCCTCACCTAATTGATAAAACCAAACCCTAATAACTAATAAGTGTTGTATGTTTTCACTTTTGAAGATCCCTCTTTCTTTCTTGAGAAAACTAAACAGTACACCATCTTGTCGTGGCTTGTTCTTGATTCGGTCTACAAATGGTCTTCGAGAGATCAATCGTTATGGGTTTTTGTAACCATGATAACAACTTTTATTTCTTTCTAGTATTTTTCTTTTCTACGATTTTTTTAAACTTATTTTTAAAACTAACTTTTCAGATCTAAATATCTCCAGGTTTTTTTTTTTCCAAATGTGCAAGGATATTTTTGTAAAGCGTTTTTTAATTTTTTTTAATTTTATACTTGGGTATTTTTGTTTTTCTAAACTTCATTTTTTTTTAAATCTAGAAACTGTTTAAAAAGTTTGTGTCTTTGGGTTTAAACCTTCTATTTTTTAAAACTTAAAAAAATTATTTTAATAGATTTTTTGCTAGACACTAGTATTCTCCTTTTTAATTTATCGTCGAGGTTCTAATCCTAATGGGCCGATATGCGCTACATTACCTAGGGTGTTAATCGGTTCGGTTATCCGGTTGTTCGGTTAGTTCGTTTAAAAATAATTTTTGGTCAACCTCAAAAATCGAATCAAACTAGAATTCAACTGAACCAAAAATCGAAATTTTTATTAGCGTCAACCCGAAAACCGAAATTAATAAAAATAATTACGTAGATATTTAGCAAAAACTTTTTATTTCGCATAAAAAGTGTTTTTTATTATATTATGATAAAATTTTAAAGGTATTTTTTTATACATGAATATAAAAAAAAATATATTCATATAAATTCAGTTTTCGGTTCTAATTGTCAAACTCATATCCAACACGAAAACCGAATTTGTAGTTCGCTTCGGTTTTGGCAAATTCGGTTCGTTCTTAGTTCGGTTTCGGTTTTCGGTTTATTCTATTATTTTGGTTTTGGCAAATTTGGTTCGGTTCTTAGTTCGGTTCGATTTTGATTTTCGGTTTATTCGGTTATTTCGGTTTTTTTACCCGGTTACCCAACCAGAGAATAAAAAAATATACTTACCTAATCGTAACAAACTCAAAAAAATAAATCCCAATTATCTCCAAACGAAACCCAAATTCCAATTCAACTACGACACTCGATCATAATTTCTGACCATTTCTCAACAGGTTCGAATATTTACTTAACATTATGTTTATTATTTTGCTAGTCGTTGATAATATATTAATATTATGTCAAATTTGATTTATTTTGTGATTAAACATTACTCATTTTTGATATATTGATGATACTACTTGAATTTTTGATTAATTTTTCAGATTAAACATTACTAATTGTTAATATAGATTATTTTTTGATTAATTTTGTTAATTTTTTCATGATAGAGTAAATAATATTGATGACATTACGTTAATTTTGATTATTTGTATTTAATATTAACGAGGCATGCAGACCCGTGCGATGCACACGTGTTGTATCAACTTGCTTTTCGCATGATGCACGTATAATGGATACTTGCTTAATGATTTTGGAAATGTTGATGCCTTGGTATGATGGGTTATTGCCAAGGTAACAGTATGCCGGTATTCGAGATTGACGTGAAGGGGTGCTCATTGTATGAAGCGGTCGTTTGGGTATCGATAGCTTAGTTGGCTTTGGTAAATTGTATCTTGTGTATTCTAAAGCCTAAAGTTTAAAGCCTAAAGCCTAAAGCTTAAAGCCTAAAGCCTAAAGCCTAATTTTGAAATTTTGAGTTCCCTTTCATGGGGATCCCTAATTTCGACCAAAAGAGAAGAGAGGACTTATCTACAACAATAAAGAAAACAATAGTTCTAAAGCCTAAAGCTTAAAGCTTAAACCCTAAAGCCTAAAGTCTAAACAATGTACTGAAATTTCGGGTTCCCTATCATGGGGATCCCTAATTTCAATCAAAAGAGAATATCGAACACTGTTCGAATGGACCGAAATTCCGGGTTCCCTTTCATGGGGATCCCTAATTTTGACCAAGAGAGAAGAGAGAAGAGGTATGAGATGAAAAATGAGGTTTAGGGACCCCCTATTTATAGTGTTAGGATTAGGGTTAGCTTTGAGAAAAAGCTACCTAATCTTGACACAAATGGTCCCTCCCTCATTAATACTTTGACATAAATGGTCCCTCCTTCATTAATACTGCATTAAATGTAAAAACTCTACATATTTTTCGGTATAATCATGGAAGCATGTGGTACTCCTCAAGATGCTTATCAATGTATGCAGTAGGGTTTTGTACTTATGACTCTTTGGGTGAGACAAATCATTTAAAGATACAACCCCATTAAATTTAGGGGCAGAATCTTTTATAACATAAATCTTAAAGCCTAAAGCCTAAAGCCTAATTTCGAAATTTTGAGTTCCCTTTCATGGGGATCCCTAATTTCAACCAAAAGAGAATACTGAACACTGTTCGAATGGACTGAAATTCCGGGTTCCCTTTCATGGGATCCCTAATTTCGACCAAGAGAGAAGAGAGGACTTATCTACAACAACACGAAAACAATAGTTCTAAAGCCTAAAGCCTAAAGCTTAAAGCCTAAACCCTAAAGCCTAAAGTCTAAACAATGTACCAAAATTTCGGGTTCCCTTTCATGGGGATCCCTAATTTCGATCAAAAGAGAATATCGAACACTGTTCGAATGGACCAAAATTCCGGGTTCTCTTTCATGGGGATCCCTAATTTCAACCAAGAGAGAAGAGAGAAGAGGTATGAGATAAAAAAGTGTTAGGATTAGAGTTAGCTTTGAGAAAAAGCTACCTAATCTTGACACAAATGGTCCCTCCCTCATTAATACTTTGACACAAATGGTCCCTCCCTCATTAATACTGCTGCATTAAATGTAAAACTATACATATTTTTCGGTATAATCATGGAAGCATGAGGTACTCCTCAAGATGCTTATCAATGTATGCATTAGGGTTTTGTACTTATGGCTCTCTGGTGAGACAAATCATTTAAAGATACAGCCCCATAAAATTTAGGGGCTGAATCTTTTATAAGGATAGATTATATACTTTTGAGTAAAGTACATTTTTGGTCTTTGTGGTTTGATACGTTTTTCACTTTTGGTCCAAAATTAAAAAACGTTTTGGTTTTATACTTGTGTTTCACTTTCAGTCCAAAAGCATATTTTTTTTGTCCTTGTGGTTTGGTGGGTATTTCATTTTTGGTCTAAATTTTCAACATGTTTGAACTGAAAGTGAAACAAAAGTATCACTTTTGGACTAAAACCAAAACGTTTTTGAATTTTGGACCAAAAGTGAAAACGTACCAAACCACAAGGACCGTACTTTACTCTATACTTTTTTTAGTTGTATATAATCTATCCTTATAAAAGATTCAGCCCCTAAATTTAATGGGGCTGTATCTTTAAATGATTTGTCTCACCCAGAGAGCCATAAGTACAAAACCCTAATGCATACATTGATAAGCATCTTGAGGAGTACCTCATGCTTCCATGATTATACCGAAAAATATGTAGAGTTTTTACATTTAATGCAGCAGTATTAATGAGGGAGGGACCATTTGTGTCAAAGTATTAATGAGGGAGGGACCATTTGTGTCAAGATTAGGTAGCTTTTTCTCAAAGCTAACCCTAATCCTAACACTATAAATAGGGGGTCCCTAAACCTCATTTTTCATCCCATACCTCTCCTCTCTTCTCTCTTGGTCGAAATTAGGGATCCCCATGAAAGGGAACCCGAAATTTCGGTACATTGTTTAGACTTTAGGCTTTAGGGTTTAGGCTTTAAGCTTTAGGCTTTAGGCTTTAGAACTATTGTTTTCTTTGTTGTTATAGATAAGTCCTCTCTTCTCTCTTGGTCGAAATTAGGGATCCCCATGAAAGGGAACCCGGAATTTCGGTCCATTCGAACAGTGTTCGGTATTCTCTTTTGGTCGAAATTAAGGATCCCCATGAAAGGGAACCCGAAATTTCGAAATTAGGCTTTAGGCTTTAGAACTTTTTTTTCTTTGTTGTTATAGATAAGTAATTTATGTGTGTGTTCTATTGATGTATATATTGTGTAGTGTAACACAAGCTTTGTATATTGTACAAATCCATGTGAATAAATGGCATGATCAATGGTATACTAAAAGATTGAGCCCCTAAATTTATTGGGGCTGTATCTTTAAATGATTTGTCTCACCCAGAGAGCCATAAGTACAAAACCCAAATGCATACTGAAACTCAATATCATGGAGTATTAATGATTAGTGATCAATGCATTTTTACATGTGAATTCAATTCTGTGCAACTTTTAGTCTTTTTAGCATCCCATTATCTCCTTAACAAACTTTATAGTTTCAGTTATTAAGAAAATCAAAAGCTTTGCTATTTATAAAGTCTCTTCATATCCTCACTATGAGTCACTATATAAACTCCACCAATTAGGATGTGCATGTTTTTTTTACTACGTAGTATCATATTGTATATTTTTTATTATTGTATTGTATTTTATTGTTTGTCTATTCGTTTACTTTGAGCAAACTACGAGTGGTGCGTAGCATATATATAAAGATGTAGAATTGTAGATATGTAAATATTATTTGACATTGGTCCAACATGTATTTCACGAGAAAAAGTTTAAAAAATCACTTAATTATTACTATTCCTTTCTTAAGGCTTATTAGCCTGAATCATTATGCAATAAACACTTAGATACAACCCGTGTGCATCGCACGGGTTTGCATGTTCAACAACGCATCTAAACATTACATGGCCAATTCTCAAAGTATACACAATCAGACTAACGCATCAACATTCTAACAAAATCATTATGCAAGCAACCACATGAGAAAAAAATTTGACACAAGCCGTGTGCATCGCACGGGTCTGCATGCCTCGTATTTAATAAATATAAAGTCTGTTTGGTAGACATTTTTTAAAGCTTTTTTTTTTAAAAATGGTTGCAGGTTCAAAGACATTGTGAGATAGATTTGTGGTTTATATATAATATGAGATAGTTAGTTGCCGTTGAAAAAATCTTTTTGAAATTAAAAAGTTATGTTTAAAGACAAGATAGAAGCTGTGAACAAACAACTCTAAAATAAAAAGTTGATGAATAGTTACTTAATTACTTGTTTGCCCTTATTAGAGCTGTTCGTACATATAATTACTTGTTTGCCTTTATTAGAGCTGTTCGTACATATAATTACTTGTTTGCCCTTAGATTAATTACACGGCCACGACCACATGAGAAATGCATATTTGTGTTTTAGTTTTTTTGAGTTAATAATCGAATTTTAAAATTTATTTTTTGTATTCTCTTTTACTCTTTATGAAGTGATTAGCTAAAAAATAATTTTAAAGATGTATTGAGCTGGCGGTGTTAAAATTGCGACAAACTATCCATTAGCCATAGCTTTTTCTGTCATTTTACATAATATACTTGTAGCTACAGCTGACACACCAAACACTTTTATAAAACAATTTATATCTTTTACGTACTAACAGTTAACAGCTTACAGCTTTTTTTTTTGGAACGGCAATTTGTGGCTACATGGCCTCTAGCCCAGAAGGCGTAGCGAGCCCACACAACCAGGTTGGTTGCTTTCTTATTCATAACGCCTGCATCAATTTATTTCCTCTAAACCAAAACGCATCAACAACATAGTTATTACATCACCCTTATCCCTCCACAAAGGAAATAGTGTCTAAACTATCCGTTTGGTTTGTTTAAACAGAAGGACGGTTATACATTTTCCGAATACCTTGGGCTTGTCTTATTCTAACTTGTTTCCAAAGCGAGTTATGGAAAAAATTTCAAACGGCACAAGCATCTGTGGTATGGCGGAGAGTGGGGGCGTGGTGCCATGTCTAATACGCCACCATTCCAGTTTATCATTTCCAAAGGTCTCTAGCTATGTTTGGTTTTTGTGTTTCTTTATACGAAACAAAGGTAGATTGTAACTGAATTGTTATAATATCTATTCTGTATTTTTGAATTTATAACGAGAGTTTTTCTTCTTGAAGATCTATTTTTTATAACATGTTAAAGGATCTATGATGTTTTTCGTTATCGTGTATGATTTGTAAGGTCATGATGTTGTTGCACAACTCGAAAGTAAATTGAAATTCAGAGTTCATTAATTTTCATTAAAAGTTGAAAATTCTGTTTTACTGGTTGATGTGTATGGGTTGAGTTTTGTTGTGATATGAGGAGGATGGGAGTAGGATAGATAAGGATTTGTTGTTTGGTTATGGTTTTTCTTCTTCTTGTTCTTGTAGCTGACTCGGTCTAACGCGGTAAATATTTGAGTTGACTCCGACCCTGTATCATGATTAACTTTATTTATATCTCATACGTGCAGTGAACAAAACAAAAGTTGATAGGTTTGCACAACAATCCTACTTGGTGGAGTTTATATAGTGTTCATAGTGAGGTTATGTATAGAGACTTTATTAATTGCAAAGCTTTTGATGTTCTTAATAAATGTAACTTTAAATGTTGTTAAGGAGATATTGGGATGCTAAAAGACATAAAAGTTGCACATTAATGATTTCATGTAATAATGAATTGATCCTAATATTTGTACGTCATGTTTTGAGTTTCAGTATGCAGTTGGGTTTTGTGTTATGAATCTTCTGTGTGAGACAATTCATTTATGGTTTAACAACCCTCTAATTAAATTTAGGGGCGCATTCTTTTAGTTTACATGATCATGCATTTATTCACAAGGTTGTGTATTAATATACAAAGCTTGTGTTACTACATAACCTTGAAGCCTACCACTTTATATTACATAAATTATAACACACTCATAATTTACTTATCTATAACAACTAATAGATTAAAAAGTTCTAAAGCCTATAAGCCTAAGCCTATATCGAAATTTCGGGTTCCCTTTCATGAGGATCTCTAATTTCGACCAAAAGAGAATATCGAACACTGTTCGAATGGACCGAAATTCCGGGTTCCCTTTCATGGGGATCCCTAATTTCGACCAAGAAGAATAAGAGAAGGACTTATATATAACAAACAAAGAAAACAATAGTTCTAATGCTAAAGCTTAATGCTTAAGCCTTAACCCTAAGCCTAAAGTCTAATCATTTGTTCCGAATTTTTGGGTTTCCATTTCATGGGATCCCTAATTTCTAAATAAAAAGAGAATATCATTTCCTGTTCGAATGGAACGAAATTCCGGGTTCTCTTTTCATAGGATCCATAATTTCGACACAAGTGAGAAGTGAGGAGAGGTATGGGATGAAATATGAGTTTAGGGACCCCACTATTTATAGGGTTAGGATTAGGGTTAGTTTGTGGAAAATGATACATATTTCATTGACACATATGGTTCTCCCTCTTTAAATACTTTGAAACAAAATGTCCCTCTATCATTAATACTGTTGCATTTAATGTAATTACTCTCATATTTTTCGGTTATAAACATGGATGCCATGGGTCCTCCTCAAGCGATGCTTATAAAGTATTAGTTGGGTTTTTGTTATTATGGCTCTCTGGGTGAGACACAATTCATTGAAAGATACTACCCCCATTATATTTAGAGGCTCAATTCGTTTAGTTAACGTGGCATGCAGACCGTGCGATGCTTCTACGGCTTGTGTCAAAAAAATTTCTCATGTGGTTGCTTGCATAATGATTTTGTTAGAATGTTGATGCGTTAGTCTGATTGTGTATACTTTGGGAATTGGCCGTGTAATGTTTAAATGCGTTGTTGAACAAGCAAACCCGTGCGATGCACACGGGTTGTATCTAAGTGTTTATTGCATAATGATTCAGGCTACTTTTCAAAAATTAGCCTTAAGAAAGGAATAGTATTAATTATGTGATTTTTTAAACTTTTTTCTCGTGAAAGACATGTTGGACCAATGTCATAATAATATTTACCATATCTAACATTTCGACTCTTTATTTATATATGCTACGCACCACTCGTAGTTTGTCTAAGTAAACGAATAGACACCAAACAATAAAATATAATACAATAATAAATATAATTATACTAATTGTACTACCTAGTAAAAAAAACTTGCGTTAATTATAACCTCCCTTAATTTCTATTTAACTACACGTTTTCAACCTAGCCCAATTTATGTAATTTTTGAATGGATTGCACTGGGCCCATTACAATGACAAACTTGATCAGCCCAAATATGATATCCTATATTTAGGTTAGTATAAAATCTTCAATCCTATTGCTATTCTTATTCAAACGCTGCATCACTAATATTTCCTCTAAAACCAATAAACGCATCAACGACATAGATAAATACATCCCATATCCTCCACAAGGAAATAAGTGTCAAAACTATCGTTGGTTTGTTTAAACGAAGTCGGTTATTTGCGAAACTTGTTTGTCTTCTTCTAACGTTGTTTCCACATAGAGTTTGGAAAATTTTCAATCGGCAAGTCTTGTGGTATGGCGGCGAGTGGTGGCGAGGTGCAATGTAAAAAACGCCTCATTCCGGTATCTTTCAAAAGGTCTCAGCTATGTTTGTTTTTCTGTGTTTTCATTTAACGATACAAGATAGATTTGTACAGAATGTTTTATAGATATTCATTTGATTTTTGATTATAATAGAGTTGTTTTTTCTTCTTGAAGTTTCTATTTTTTTTAAAACATGTTAAAGATATGATGATTGTTTATACGTTATCGTGTATGATCTGTAAGGGATCATGATGTTGTTGCTACAACACTAATGAAAAGAAATGACGAGATCATGTTTTTCATTAATTGTTGAAATCTGTTTTGGTTGATGATGTGGTTGTAGTTTTGTTGTGATATTGAGGAGTTTGGGGAGTAGGATAGATGAGGATTGTTGTTTCGGCTGTTTGATTATGGTTTTTATTCTTGTTCTTGTAGCCGACGCGGTCTACTCGTATAATTCTGTGTTGACCCGTCCATGTCTTGATTCACTTTATTAAATCACATACGTGCAGTGAACAAAACAAAAGTGATAGGTTTGCACATCCTAATTGGTGGAGTTTATTATAGTGATTATAGTGATGGTTTTGAAGTGACTTTATATAATAGAAGCTTGTGATTTACTTAATAAATGCAAACTATAAAGTATGATTAACGAGATAAAGGGATGCTAAAGACTAAAAAGTTGCACAGTATTGAATTCTCATGTAAAAATGAATTGATCACTAATCATTGTACTTCATGATATTGTAGTTTCAGTTATGCAGTTGGGTTTTGTAGTTCATGACTCTTGGGTGAGACTAAATCATTTAAAGATACTGCACACACATAAATTTAGGGGCTCAATCTTTTAGTATACCATTGATCATGCCATTTATTCACTTGGATTTGTACAATATACAAAGCTTGTGTTACACATCTTGAACCTTAACATATATAACATCAATATAACACATACACATAAATTACTTATCTATAACAACCAAGGAAAAAAAAGTTCTAAGCCTAAAAGCCTTAATATCGGAAATTTCGGGTTCCCTTTCATGGGGATCCCTTTTTTTCTTTTTTTTTTTTTTCTTATAATTTCGACAAAAGAGAATTCCGGATAAAATGTTCGAATGGACCGAAATTCCGGGTTCCCTTTCATGGGAATCCTTCATTTCGTCCAAAGAGAGAACACAATATATACATCAATAGAACACACACATAAATTACTTATCTATAACAACAAAGAAAAAAAAGTTCTAAAGCCTAAAGCCTAAAGCCTAAAGCCTAATTTTGAAATTTCGGGTTCCCTTTCATGGGGATCCCTAATTTCGACCAAAAGAGAATACCGAACACTGTTCGAATGGACCGAAATTCCGGGTTCCCTTTCATGGGGATCCCTAATTTCGACCAAGAGAGAAGAGAGGAGAGGTATGGGATGAAAAATGAGGTTTAGGGACCCCCTATTTATAGTGTTAGGATTAGGGTTAGCTTTGAGAAAAAGCTACATAATCTTGACACAAATGGTCCCTCCCTCATTAATACTTTAGCTTTGAGAAAAAACTACATAATCTTGACACAAATGATCCCTCCTTCATTAATACTTTAACACAAATGGTCCCTCCCTCATTAATACTGCTGCATTAAATGTAAAAACTCTACATATTTTTCGATATAATCATGGAAGCATGAGGTACTCCTCAAGATGCTTATCAATGTATGCAGTAATGTTTTGTACTTATGGCTCTCTGGGTGAGACAAATCATTTAAAGATACAGCCCCATTAAATTTAGGGGCTCAATCTTTTAGTATAATAGATTACTACTATATTACAACATTTTTCTTATTATTGTGTTGATTTATTGTTGATGAAATGAATAATCAAAACATCGAAAATCTAATTATTTGTTGTAATAAAATCACATTATTATGCACGGATACTCGTCTAGTGTAAATACATAAATTGAAAAAAAACAAGCTTGAGCTAAAAACACATCAATTAACTAAGCAATAAAAGAGATTAAGGCTAAACATGCCAATTTAGACTCACCTAATACAAGGTACTACTATATTAGATACTACAAAATTAATTAGTCAAAAGAATCATATAGAAGATCTTCTTATACACTTCTAGATATCATGTCAACGACTATAAACTTTACACATTTCAAGATACTAAAAAAATACCCTTGACTAAATGTATATCTCCATCAAATATCATTACAAAAATTTAAAAGAATACAAGTTGACTTAGTAATTATCTCCAGCAAACCCTTTGAATGTAACAAAATGTCAATGGTTGAATTTTATATATCAGTGTATTTAGCCCAAGTTGTGCATCTGATATGAGTTGAATTATTAATGGTTGAATTTGACCATTAAACAATAGAGCAAGTGTTGTTCACAACTCGTGTAAAATTACAAATAATGATAATAGAAAATGATGTCAAAAGGAAGCTTCTAATTGGTCAATTGTTTAAAACATCATGTTTTAGAATGTAATTGAGGTTTATGTTTAATACATGTTTGTATTTTTAGACTTTGTAATGGGGTTTTAACTTTAAGGTAGTGTTTGGAAAGGTGTAATTAAAGCGAAAATGTAAAAATAATATGATATAATGAAAAAATGTTGTTTGTTTACATTTATAAAATGTAATGATTCATTACAAAAAATGACCCGTTACACCAAACCATTCCTTAGGGCTCTCATACTTTTTTTTATTACATCTTGTAATGGAATTTGGAATCA
>BQNB010099637.1:0-24882 GCA_026074375.1 Tanacetum coccineum | reverse complement strand
AAACCACATAGTTCTCTATAACCTTGGCTCTAATTACCATTCTGTCACACCCCGTCATAGGCGGAAACACGGGGATGCAACGTAATGATCAATCATAACACAAGATACAAAATAAAGAAAAACTAAAATGCATAAATGATAAGTTTCATGATGACTATCAACCTCAATACAACCTTGAGTGATGTCCCAAGTCAAGAACACAGCACATAGTTGCCAATTATTACAACCATACACAGGGGTCTACACAATCTTAACCTTAATCCTCAAGAAACCAAATCCATAACATACACCAAGTGCAAGACTTCTCAAACAAGATTCCTATGGGATTCTCTAAAAGTATGCTACATGCACCATAACCTTAACGATCATTAACTTCACCTGAAAATAATACTCGAAAATGTCAACAATAATGTTGGTGAGCTCATAGGTTTGACCATAAACCCGATTGTTGTGCCAATCATTTAAACAGTGGACAATAGTGTTATATGACAGTGAATATATGTAAACAAACCCATGACTTAGCATCCCCGATAATTATGTACGATGACCTAGCATCCCTGTTAGTCACCAAACCAGCATATACCAATGCTCTTAGAGCCACAACTCTGATATGTCACTTACGCACCTAAAAGGCCTAACAGTTGGAGCACTATATTAGGACAGGACCTAACACAAACTAGGGTAGGCGTACCCATCCGATCCAACAATCACACAAATACTAAGGTAGGCGCACCCGTCCGATCCAATAATCACACAAAATAATAGGGTAGGCGTACCCATCCGATCTAAACAATTATGTAACACATAATATTCACATAGCAGTCATAAGCACATAATGTTGTCCCAAAAACAAAACCACATTTCGCACAGTTTAGAAACAGTTCAAAACACATTTGAGTATCATTTTCCTCCTACAAAAAAACAGTAAAAATGGGGCTACGAAAACTCACCTCAAGCAAGTATTTAGCAACCAAATCTCAATCACACAAGCAAATACAACGACGTCCGCACACGACCTAGTCCAGTTAATGTCCCATTTTAATCATTCATCTACAAAGCAGTTTTCAGATTTGATGCATAGGGGTCAAAATGTTTGTTGTACGGTTATCTTAAACATTTTAGTTGTGTGATGGTTGACAACCTAACTCCAAAAATACTATATCGAACCCATATTTTAGTACAATATACTTATACTATTTACGTAGAATAGATAAGTAATATAAGTAAATATTTATAATATGTAATTATAAATATATTTCGATAAGTCTATTCGGTACACTTAGTTACCATATAATCTCGTTATACATATACGAAATGAAACGTTTTATGTTCGCTTACACCATTTAGAGAAAAGATTTCAAGAATAACATTGCATGAATTTTCGTCTTTTAGTCGACTTATTAAAATAAAAATATAATATTATTTTATTATTAAAAAAAATTCACGGTTTAAGTAAAAATTCTAAGTATAAACTTTTTACGAAATTTTGGCATGACCTTAACCGTTTTCTATGCGTTTTTTAACAGGTTTTTAAACCTTATTTTCAAACATTTCTCAACGTTTTGACACTTTCCGACCAAATTCCAAACATCGCATTTCACGACGTTTACCAAAATACTTCCTCAAAACGACTTTTAATATAATTTCATAAGTATTTTTCACTTCTCAAAAGTTCGCCAAACACTCACCTGACCTATGTATAACATTTTAACTTATTGGGCATAAGGCCCCCATAAGGCTTCATTCTGGATTTAACTAATGCTCCAAAATACGTTCTACCGGCCCAAACCTAAAAGCCCAATAGCATATCTACTACTCAAATATAACAGGTAACGTACAGTAACTATCCAAGACTATCATAAGCCCCCCATAAATCCCCGGGCTTAAATTGCCTTATTGGGCCCGTCTAGTACCATAAGCTCCAAAATAATATTTACTAGCATACAAAATAAGCTCAAATCGCTACGATCGCATTGGTTATCACCAAAGCTATAAAAAAGTCCACAAAATACGCATCCTAGGGTAAAAACAAAAATACCCTTCTTGAAATCTTTCCCCTTTTAAACCTGAGCTCTACGCCTAAAATACGCTAATCGCTGCTAATAAATAAGCCACTAATAAGCCTTATCCAAAATAACTACATGCAAAAATAAGTTTTCAACCATCACGACCACAAAATCAAAACCTATACAAAACCTTAATCCTATTGTTACATTTTATTCGAAATCCAAACGTACCCTATATGTCTCTTTTTATAATACTTTTTTTGTTGGTAGTTTTTTTAGTATTTTTTAATTGTTTAATTTATTTGGTTACGCTTTCCGATTTTTTAAACGATGCGGGCCGGACCCACTACCATTTATTCATCAACGAACAACCAAAAGGACAAGTAAAACTATACAATTATGAACGACTTACAAAATGGTCTTCAAAACAAATTTAAGACGCGAATTGCGTGAAACAACCCAACGTTGTATAAATGCTAACCATCCGTGTACTAGACATAAACCCAAGTACCCAAACTCTCATGTTTATCGAAAGTTTGAACAAAACAATGTTGAGTGTGTGAGGCTTAATTCGGACGCAAGTAGGAAAGCGCACCAAGAGAGGGTGTTTTTATTTTTTTTTTGAAAACCGCGAAAATATAATGAGCATGTTATACAGAATACGAAATATACTGTCACTACAGTTGTGACCCCAAGAGCTAAAATTAAATCCGCCCTTGTCCCCGAATACTTTCTTCACTACCGGCCAAGGCATCCAATGCCCCCGGGTGTCTTCGTTTTCGTGTCGGGATCACTTAAAAGCTCGTAAAACTCAACCGTAAATTCTCTTTCCAATAGTTCCTTAACACAGTTTATTCACTTTAAAATTCTTTTCCAATAACATAGAGTATTTATATATATGACCGCTATTTCCCATATTAAACCTCCAAAAACTCATTTGGACATTAACGGACGTGTCGGGACTCGTTTTTTTTTGGCATTTCTCGAAAATTCACGGGTCAACCACCCAAAACATAACTAACATAATAATACACCTCTAACAAGGATTAATTATACACCATATCCCTATAAATCCACCATCCATCTCATAATTTCACTCACCGTCAACCGGTAACAATATTCTAAATAAACTGACAAACATCGCCGAGAAAGTCAAAATGACTAAATTTAGAATATTCCAAACAAACAAAACAGTCAATGGATACATTCTAACCCACCATAACCTGAATTTAGCTATTCCCTCCTTGCAAATTCAACTCCTCTTATCATCCCTAAACAGATGCGGGTCCTTAAGTTAGTTATCTGATCCTCCCGCTGTCCCCCCTTGTTATACACAGGTCCATACGTTTCGAATTCCACCGAACCCTTGACGATGGCAAATTCCTACTCTGCTTACAATTCTTCACTCTCTCTCCAAATTTCCACACGCTCCTGTCCACGAAATTCAAATTAGCATCTACTTGGACATCTCCATCCAAGGAACTTGCAGTGTAGGCATCAGCCAAAACACGTCATCAGGTTCGACCCGTGAACTGCCATGAACACCGGTTTACAAACATCCTCCAGCAACCTCTAACCCGATAGCCACCGGTCCTACCATCTCACTGATCTCAAAATGTCCAACAAATCTAGTGTGCTAATATACTCTCTTTCACTAAAGTGTACCACACCATTCGCCAGGCGACACTTGTGCAAGACAACGTCACACCCATCACTAAACTCTAGAGGTTCCTTCTCTTATCCGCATAACTGTATCTTGCGATCCAGACTGCGCAAAACCTTAAGTCTATCCTTAATCTGCGAGATCTTCTCCAGTGAGGTCGATCTTTGCACTCCCCTCACGGTCCTATCAAACTCACCCCTCCTCCAACCTCCGCCCACATAACCGGAGGACGACATCTTAACTCACCATACAAAAGTCTCAACTGGCGCACATTATCACACTCAGAATGATAACTATTGTTATATGAAATTCTCAACTAAACAAAGAATTAACATCCACCTACCCCTGCTCTAAGGCGCTACGCTCTAATGCATTTGCTTTCAAAGTCTGAATGTAAGCTCACCTCTGACCTTTGGTCTGCGGATGGTATGTGCTCGTTTCCGTAACTACATGACTAACCATGGTTGCCATAAAACCTCTTAATTCCTCTTCAATTGACTATCACGCGCCAAACCCTGATATCTCCAATAGTGAACCCGACTATCACCACGCTCAGAAATATGATCGAGACTTGGCAAAGCACCATTCTAGCAACACTCATTCAGGTACAACCTAGCTAGATCTATCCCATCAATAATCCTCACTGCTTTACTGTGTCAAAATAAATTAGATACTCTAGTCAATAAAAATCGGAGTGGATGTCCCGAACACAAATAAGGGTAAAAGCGGGGGGGGGTGGGGGGGGGGTATGGGGGGGGGGGGGGGGGGGGGGGGGGGGGGAGTGGGGGGTCTGGGGGATGGCGGGGCAGGGCGAGCGTCATCTGACTCCTTAGGAACATGTTAGGAGTGTCAGACAGTAGCGTATCCCCACAATGGATGTACTTATGGATTTGTGAAAGTAGGTTAACTGCATTAGCTGACATAAGCAAATAGGACCTATATATTGTGACTAGCTGGACACGAAAGCCTAGTGGGATGGCGGGACGGGACTAATGACGAAATCTCAGCCACCTAGATGGTCTAATTTGGAGTGGAGCGGGGGGGGGGGGGGGGGGAGGGGGGGAGGGGGGCGGGGGGGGGGGGGGGGCCTGAAGGACACCGGGGGGGACTAAGGTCCATGAGGAATTTGCATGTTTGCGCAGCAAGCCAGGACTGGCCTTTGATTCTCAGCCTTAACCTTTAAACAAGTCAAACACTTACTCACATATACATGCTATGTTCCCTTTTATTATACCCACCACCAATCACCCTTCCCTCAAGCATACATACAATCTTATCCACTCATGGTGTACACAAGTACTATCAACTTATTGCACTTCAACCATTATCAATGTTCTCACATCACCCTTCAAAGGGACCCATATTCGATCCAGGTAATACAACACTCCATCACTCCTAAGTTCCATCATCTCATCTATTCCTTTCTGTAATCTTGCAGACTCGCCAGGCGCCTCTTTCTGAGTCGCTAGTATCCTATCCATAGATACTCGCCTAAAAGGGTCATATTCACGTAGATCTCACGCTCTTAGGTTTACACCCGCTCTTCTTACGTATTAGTGCACAGCAACCACTATCGCCTTACACATAGAGATGGTACGTATTTCCCAGTCGATAATCTACTAACCACTCATCCAGTCGAGCGTTGTCGCATCATTCACCTCGTTTTTGACTCAGGATACTGCTGGAAGACTCTTATGATCCAGATATATATGACACTCTTTTGTCCCATCCAAATAATGTCTCTACCTCTTAAGAGCCCACAATCAACCTCAACCAACTCCCAACATCATTGGGTGGTGTATAATTAACTCTCATGCATTTTCAAACTAGCCTAGACGCATAGGCTATCACCTTACCTCTCTGCATCAATACACAACCTAATCCTAACCCAAACGCATCACAATACACTACAAAGTCTTTTGATCCATCGGGGAAAGCTAGAACATGTGCATTACACAACTAGAACTCCCTTCAAAGTTTTGAAACGCAATTCTCCGCTCTCACCTCACTCGTATCTTACTTTTCTGAGTCAAGACAAGTAAGAGGCTTAGCTAATCTAGAAAAGTACTCTTAACCTAACGGTACATACCCTGCCAACCAAGAATGAACGAACCGCAGCCGTGGATGTAGCCGCAAGTTGGGCTTCCAGTTCTTAACAATTCAATCTTACTAGGGTCTACATGAATATCGTCTCCATTAATCACATGTCCAAGAACTGTACTTCTCGCAACCAAAATTCGCACTTAGAAAAACTTAGCATACAATTTCTCTTTCTTGAGCAATTCTAAGACTAATCCTAGGTGCATTTCATGCTCTTCCTGGGTCTTAGAATATACCAAAATATCATCAATGAACACTATTACAAACTTGTCTAGATACGACCTACACACTCGGTTCATTAGATCCATAAATACCGCTGGTGCGTTAGTCAAACCAAAGGGCATTACTGTGAACTTGAAATGTCCATAACGAGTCCTAAATGCAGTCTTTGGAATGTCATCCTCATGATTCTCAGCTGATGGTATCCGGACCTAAGGTCTATCTTAGAGAAGTATTGTAATCCTTGAAGTTGGTCAAATAAGTCGTCTATCCTAGGGAGTGGATAATTGCGGTTCTATTAATGTCAACTTCGATGTTAACTCATCTCTATAATCAATACACATCCTAAAGAATCTGTCCTTTTTCTTAACAAACAATACCGGTGCTCCACAAGGCGACAAGCTTGGTCGAATGAAACCTTTGTCTTGGAGTTCCTTGAGTTGACCCGACAACTCCTCCAATTCGGAAGGTGCCAAATGATAGGGAGACTTTACAACCGGCATCGCTCTAGGGACTAATTCAATCCGAAACTCGATTTCTCGAACATGCGGCAATCCAGATAGGTCATCCAAAAATACCTTGATAAAATCTCTCACTACCACTATCTCTTCTTGTTTCTTCTATTTAGCCTTAACACTTATTAATTTCCTCGTATTTTCTTCTGGTTTCTCTCCTAATACCCTAAGCACCTTGCCATCTAGTAGTGGTATCCTCACTACTTTCCTCATAGACAATTCTCTCCGCGCATATGGTCAGACACCCACTCCATACCTATGATCACATCAAAGCCTCTCACTTCCAAATGTGTATCCAGTTAACTGTCAAACACAAGACCTTCTACATTTGTAAGTTACACCCCCTTAAATCACCTTATCAATCTTTACTAGCTGCCCGCTAGCTATCTCAATCTCATAACTGAAACCTAAATCACTGGGCTATATGCCTAACAGAGGTATACAAGTAGTGGAAACGAAGCTATAGTCGGCACCAGAGTCAAACAAGGTTGTGGCATAATGATCGTTTAGAGTAAACGTACCCGTCACGATGTTTAGGTCACATGGCGAGCCCCTCTTCTAACTAAGCATGAATTGCCCTACCCTCTTGCCTGATTCTCTTGAATCCTATACCCTAACACCCCCATTAACAACCATACATAACATTCTTAAAGGTTTCCCACCTATGCCTCTGGGCCTGATTCAACCTAGGACAAACTAACTTGATATGATCGGTACTACCACACTCGTAACAGGCGCTAACTACTGGGTTTCTGGCATTGATGGGGTTCACATTCTTAGGTGCCACTCTACAATCCTTAGCAAAATGACCTGAGCGGTTACAGTTAAAACATATGCGACAAGGCGCCCCAGGTAGATGGTAAGTGCTACATGTGTCCACTGGGTACCGTAAACCTGTGTTCTCATCCTCACTGCAGGTTGCTTGTTGTGGTGCGCTGCGCTGATCATTTCCATCCTAGTCCTATTGTGTAACCTTTTACCATTCCTAACCTTACTAGGTTCCCCACTAATTCCTCTCTACCTTAGTGGGTTCTTTTTACATTGATCCATTCCTAAGGGCCTCATCATCCATGTGCCAGCTATCTGCCTACCAATTATAGATGGTATCTTGCTCTGTTGCTGCCACCCTTCTTCAATTTGTGGATAAATTTCCAAACACATCCCACTCCTCCTCTATAACCTTTCGGGGTACTAAGTGAGTAACTAACCTCGCTAACTCATGACACCTATACAGTATACGCAGCATGACAACCCTGACCCATGAGAGTGATTCCAACATAGTTTCTACCTTTGCAAATATCTCCATTACTAGGGCACAACATCCTCTCTAGTCAAAGTCTTAAACGTTTTCCCAAGACATACCTATAGTGCTTATCGAACCTCGTGTGTATGGGAATTGAGCAGCCTCCACCACCTTGCGAAGCTACCAACAAATGAACCAGCAGTGTACTTCACCTTCTGACTATCCCTACACCTACTCATATCCTAAACTGACTCCATCTTCTTAATCCAACGGGTATACACTATAGCACCTCCCTTACCATCATACTCCTTAGGGTTACAAGCTAAGAACTCCTTATACAGGGGACAACCCCACTAACTTCACCCGCTGGATGTTTCCTTGACGGCATTACCATTCTGATTACCTCCATTTCCCTATTGACCTCTACCTTGGTCACCTACTTGGGCTACAATAATAGGGAGTAAATTCTGCACCTGGCTGGGCAATAATAGGGTGGTGAACGTTTGCAGAACTCTCGTTAACACACATCCTTCACCACACTACCCTGACCACCTACTTGGCCACCCTGACCATAAATCCTACCATTACCCTGATCACCAGAATGACCTCTAGTCCTAGCAACACCACTACTAGCTCGTCCACCCGTTCCCCCTCCTTGTGATGCGGCAGCAGGCCGGCCAGCACTTCGGGTAGTCATCGTAGGCGGCATTATCTACACTAGGGAGAATCATGGGCAATGTTAGGTAGGCAAAATGGTCAACACGTATAGGATAACTTAATATTCTATACTACGCACAATACGATCCTAAGGTGTCAACGCCGATTTGTGTGGACGATAATACTGAATATGCGTTAGTGGTGGCAACTATATAATTACGTTGGCCATCCGTATTTATACCTGTATCCATCATTCCCAGTTTTTACTTAGTATAGGCTCCACATAATTTCAATACACTTGACTTACTAGTCCTATATCCCAAATAACCACATAAGCACGTATCAGCGACACACCGCGCACATTGACCCCTATACCCAACACTATATGCAGGTTCTCTATGTTATTAGTCTCGGCCCAACCATCTAGTTCCTCTATAAACCTTGGCTTCTGATTACCAATTCTGTCACACCCTCCATAGGCGGAAACACGAGAATGCAACGTAATGATCAATCATAACACAAGATACAAAATAAGAGACACTCGAGAACTGCCAAAAATGATAAGTGTCCATTCACGACCATCAACCTCAATACCATTCCTTGTATTGCTATGTCCCACAGTCCACACACAGTACATAGTCATCCAATTATTCCACTCTTACGCCCTCGCAGAGGTCCATACCGAACTTATCCTCAATCCTCAAGAACCAACAACTCCATAACAACAAATCAAATGCAAAGACTTCTCAAAACAAGATTCCTACTGTGATACTCTACACAAGTCTGCTACAAGCACCTCCTTTCACAATCATCTAACTGCACCAGAAAATGTCCCTCGAAAACTTCAACAATGTATGATGGAGAGACTGTAGGTTTGACTCACAACCCCGGTCGTCGTGCCAATAATTTCAAACGGTTGGACAATTTGATCTAAATGACAGTGAAATGCTGATGGCAGAAACCATCAAGAACCATGACTAGTCTCCCGCTCACCTCGTACGCAAGACCAAGCATCCCCGCTAGTCTATCACCAGCCGCCCAACTCTCTTATGTCTCAACCCCTATGACATACCACACCACAAAGAATACCATCTATTCGTATATTAAGGGTGGTGAACCACATAGAAAACTCAACACATCAAAGCGTACCAACACATATCATTCACAGCAGTCATAAGCACATTACTAATCCGCCAACACACACCTACGTATCGCCCCAGTTCATAAAACAGTTCAAAACCGCATTTTGAGTATCATTTTTCCCACCAACGAACCAACCTCTACCAAATAGGGCTACGCGTAACTCACAACCATCACGTAAATAGCAACCCAACTCAATCACCACTCCAAATCCCCACGCACGTCGCACACGACCTAGACCAGTTAATGAGTCCCATTACACAATCCTTCATCTACAAAGTGTTTTCAGATTTGATGCATAGGTGTCAAAATGTGTTTGTGTACGGTTTATCTTAAACATTTTAAGTTGGTGTGAATGTTTGACAACCTAACTCCAAAAATTCCTCTATCCGAACCCATATTTTAGTACAATATACTTATACTATTTACGTAGAATAGATAAGTAATATAAGTAAATATTTATAATATGTAATTATAAATATATTTCGATAAGTCCATTCGGTACACTAGTACCATAAATATATCGTTTATACTAACGAAATGAAACGTTTCTGTACGCTATAAATTTTCCGAAAAGTTTCGAGCAAAATTATATTTTAACGACATTATAGTCGACTTATTAAAATAATACAAAATAATATCTTAATTTAATTATTAAAAAAACAACATTCACGTTTTAAGTAAAAATTCCTCATATAAACTTTTTCACGAAATTGATCGCGGCTGACCGTACGTTAAAATATACTTTACCAAGGTTTTACAAACCTTATTTTCAAACATTTTCCAACGTTTCGACACATTCCGACCAAATATCAAAAAATCCATTACACGATGTATTCCCAAAAATTCCTTCCCCCAACAAGACTTCAATATAACTTCATAAGTATTTATCACTTCTCAAAATTCGCCAAAACACATATAAAATGACTAGGCAAAAGCTTATATTGGGCTTTACACGACCAGATAAGGATCTCATTATGGATTTTTACAATATCCAAAATACGTTCTCAGCCCAAAACTACTGCCCAAAAGCATATACAAGCTCAAATCCAATAGGTAAGCTACATTAATCCAACCACAATAATGCCCCCCCAAGCCAAGCTTACCTGGGCCTTCTTGTGCCGTGAGTCCGAAAGCTCCAAATAATATTTATTAGGCTTAAACATACGCTAATCCCGGACTACGTTATCGCATTTGGTTTATCACCACATAACGCTATAATAATAGTTCCCCCAACACTGACAACTACGTGTACTACCAAAATAACCTGCCTTTAACTACCCCTTTTTGCCGTGAGCTATTACAGCCCAAAATAAGCTAATCGAGCTAATAAATAAAGGCCAATAAAAAGCATATACCCAATACACTAACATAACAAATATGATTTTTACAACCCTCAACGTACAACAATATCAAAACTAACAAAACCTTATCCTTGTTTCATTTTATTCGAAATCCAAACGCACCCTATATGTCCTTTTATAAACTTTTCGCTTTTGATTTTAAACGATCAGGCCATACAACTAACATCTATGCATCACTAACAACCCAAAAAGACAAGTAAAAATTAAATTTTAAATACTTACAAAAATGGTCTTCAAAACAAATTTTGACGCGAACCGAACAACCCAAACATTGTTTAAATGCTAACCCGTGTACTAGAATCAACCCGTAAGTACCCAAACTCTCATGTTTTTTTATCAAAGTTTGAAAATAAAATGTGTATGTGTGTGGCTTATTTTGGATGCAAGAGGGAGAGCACACAAGAGTGTGTGTTTTATTTTTTTGAAAACAAGAAAATGAAATGAGCATGTTATGAAAGAAACAAAATATATGTACTCATGTTGCGACCAAAGAGCTAAAATTAAGCCCCCTTGTCCCCTATACTTGTCTTATAACCGGCCAAGGCATCCAATGCCCCCGGGTGTCTTCATTTTCGTGTCGGGATTACTTAAAAGCTCGTAAAACTCAACTGTAATTTATTCTCCAAAGTTACTTACCATTTTATTTACTTTAAAAATACTTTTCCAATAACTTAGAGTATTTACTTGATATATTTCCATATTAGACCTCCCAAAAACTCATTTGGACATTAACGGACGTGTCGGGACTCGTTTTTTTGGCATTTCTTGAAAATTCACGGGTCAACCACCCGGAACATTACTAACATAATAATACCTTCTAAAAATGATTATTATACACCATATAACCATAATTCATCTCCATCTCATAAATTCACCACCGTCAACACGGTACAATATTCTAAATAACTGACAAACGTCGAATAGTCAAAGGACTAAATTAGAATATACAAAACACAAAAGGGGAAAGGGTTACAACAACCGTTAAAAAAGAAAACAATTGAATGCAATGTTTAGGGTAAAAAGTTAAACAATATACGAGGAAAGTTCAATTAAGATTCAAAAATTTTTAAATACCTAATGAATCAATCCTATCCATCTATTTTTTCATCAAACTAAAAAAGTAACTTTCATCCACTTAAAAAAACGATATATCTAGCAATCCATTAATCTTTATGCAAAATGAATCATACCATCGCGAAGAGAATTAAATCATCTTTTTATAGAGTTGCACCTCTATATACTTTCGACGAACTTTTTTTCTAATTTTTTTATGAGCATCGAAATTTACGTTATGAAAAATCACATGTAATTTGTCAAGAGCAGAGTTAGAGTATATGTGTGACACGTAAGGTGCACGGGTGTGGTTAAAACCCAGACACGTGAGGTGCACGTGTCCTTTCACACAAATACCTCTAACCACTTTTCCCGCCAAGAATGTCTTTAAATAGTTGTTAGTTGTTCATTAGCAAAATTAGCTTTGTAATTGTAATCTCTCTTTTCCCTCCATTCTAACTACTTGTAAGCTTGTTAACATTCAGCTACAGATTCATAGAAATCATTCCTTCGATCTTGATTCTTCATTTCGATAGATCCTAGTTGATTTATGGTAATTTCGAGTTAATTCCTAATTGTCCAATATAAAGATTGTTTTGGTACTTATCAAGTGGTATCAGAGCTCCTTTCCTGACAGCTCTCGTACTGTTTCGGTCACAGTTTGTTACGTTTTCAGTAATTTTGTTAGTTTTTCGGCGATCTTGTCATTTTCGGAGACTTACCAATTGCGATTTAGAGTGTTACACTGACACTCTAATCCTGGTATAATATCCATTCAGAAATAAGACCAAGTGTCAAGTACTCATCGCGATCACGAGAACATCACATTAGTGTTTAAATCCTCTGTTTTCGAACCTATGATCAGTTTTGATTGACTTGAATTCGCTAAGAAATGGTTATAGTTGTTAGTTATTACTCAATTGTAGAAGAAGGAGTGATAATTGACAGCAAGAACATAATTCATTCATTGAATAGTATACCAAAGTTTTGGCGCCAAAAGCAGTTACACCAATGGCACATGCAACAAGAATTACTTTCACTAATAACAATGTTGATATTGTAGATGAGGCTACAATGAGGTATCTCGATTAGGCATTTTCTAGTATTAGACAGACTATGCAAGAAATGATGATAATACACAATCATGGGAGAAATCAAGGTCAAAACCAATAGTTCACAAGAATGACTAAGGTGGTTCTCTGGAGATGATGTTAAGGGTTGGATCATCAGATGTGAAAAATTCTTATCTATTGATGATATCCCTGAGAATCAGAAGGTAAAACTCATATATGTCCACTTGTTTGATACAACATTGTTATGGCATAGACAATTTATCAAACTTAATGGGGGAAAATGTGAGTTGGGATGTCTACAAGTCTGGTATACTCCAAAGATTTGGTACTGTTCATGATGATCCTATAAGTGAAATTAGGAAAGTGAAGTATCAAACTAATGCTAAAGATTACCAAGATGCTTTTGATACATTGTTGAGTAGGGTGGACATTAGTGAAGAACATGTTATTAGTTTTTATCTTGGTGGGTTACCAGCAGAGATTGAGATGGGGGTAAGGATGTTTAGACCTAAAACATTGGTTGATGCTTACAATTTAACAAACTTACAAGAAGCTACTTTTGAAGCTGTTAAGAAAAAGAGCAAAACAGTTATGACTTCTTCTGTGGGAAGGTTTGGAAGTGACATAGGTCATGGTAGTAGTTCTAAACCACCTTTTTGGGTTTACCTGTACGAAACACCAATTGGAACAACTTATACAAAAGGAGTATCAAGAGAAGAGGGCTCAGAACTTATGTTTCTATTGTGATCAGAAGTGCACCTTAGGGCATAAGTGTAGTGGGCAGCTATACTCCTTGGTTGTATTAGAAGATAAAGATGAGGAGTATTATAAGGTAGAAGAGGGTGATGAAATTATGCTTGTTCAAGAGGAATTGCCCCAAATCTCCTTTAATGCTTTCAATGGATCACTTTTCAAACTATGAGGGTGACTGGAAAGGTAGGGAAACATGAGTTACATATCTTGGTTGACTGTGGATCCACCTATAATTTCTTGGATGACAGTGTAGCTAAGAGGATTAGTTGTCCCCTGAAAGATACTTGCCCTTTAGCTATGACTGTAGAAGGTGGGAAACATCTGATTAGTACTAAAGAATGTAAGGATTTTGTATGGCAGTTGCAAGGTAAAACTTTTAATGCTGACATGATGGTCTTACCATTGGGAGGGTGTGAAATGGTTCTAGGAATTTAGTGGTTAGCTACCTTGGGAATATTAAATGCAATTTCAGTTAATTAAAGATGGAATTCGTTTATAATAGAAGAAGAATGGTTCTCAGAGGAGCACCCAAAACCCTATTTCAGTGGATGGAAGGTAAACATCAGGAAAGGGAAGTGGAAGGAGTACCACATGCTAAACTTTTGATGTTAAGTGTTTTCCCAAACACTGGTATACAATTGATGAGTATGTCAAGTGAACCCCAAACTGTGCCTAAGGAATTGCAGAAAGTGGTGGATCAATATGATGATGTGTTTGCAGTGCCAAATGAATTACCACCACAAAGATCTTATGACCACAGAATTCCATTATTGGAAGGCACATAACCAGTAAACATCAGGCCTTACAGACATCCACCCACATAAAAAGATGCTATTGAGGCAATGGTGAGCGAGTTATTAGAAGCAGGGGTTATTAAGACTAGTAACAGTCCATTTGCTTCTCCTGTAGTGATGGTGAAAAATAAAGACAATACTTGGAGAATGTATGTTGATTATAGACAACTAAACAAAAACACAGTCAAGGATAAATTTCCTATTCCCATTATTGAAGAGCTAATTGATGAACTACATGGGGCTGCTATTTTCTCTAAGTTAGACTTGAGGTCTGGCTATCATCAAATTAGGATGTGTGAGGAGGATATAGCTAAGACATCTTTCAAGACTCATGAGGGGAATTATGAGTTTCTAGTTATGCCTTTTGGCTTGACTAATTCACCTTCCACCTTTCAAGCATTAATGAATGAAGTCTTTAAGGAATTCCTAAGGAAGTTTACCTTGGTATTCTTTGATGACATCCTAGTGTATAGTCAGATAATAGAAGAACATGTAACTCACTTACAAATGGTATTGGAGACAATGAGGAGACATAAGTTGTATGCTAAGCTGTCTAATTGTGTGTTTGGGACAACATGTAGAGTATCTGGGCTATGTAATTTCAAAGGAGGGAGTGTCTACTAAGCCTAATAAGGTCAAGGCTATGTAAGAATGGTCTATACCAGCTACTCTTAAGCAACTTAGAGGCTTCCTGGGCTTAACTGGGTACTACAGGAGATTTATCAAGGGATTTGCTAGCTTGAGCAGACCATTGACTCAACTGCTAAAAAAATGCCTTCAAAAGGACCTTAGAAGCATAACTATCTATTAAAGCATTGAAGAAAGCCATGATGGAAGCACCAGTATTGGGATTGCCTGATTTTAATGAGCCTTTTGTGATTGAGATAGATGCCTTAGGGGTGGGATTAGGTGCAGTGCTACAACAAAAAGGCCATCCTATTGCATACTTAAGTAAGACTCTTTCTCCCAAGCACCAATCTCTATCTACTTATGAAAAAGAATTCTTAGCTGTTTTGATGGCATTCTGTTGGATCAGAGGATTATCACACCTACCCAAATGAAATGGCTGCCTAAACTAATGGGGTATGACTATGAAGTAGTATATAAAAAGGGCTCAGAAAATGGTGCAGCCATATCCAGGTTTGGGAGTAGCACTGAGCTTCTAAGTATGTTTGTATCTTCTATCAATATTGATCTTATAAAGAGAGTACAAGATACTTGGGTATCTGATGATGCTATTAGTACCATTATAACTTCTCTCAAGAGTGGCCAAGCTGCTAAGAAACATTATGCTTGGATAAATGGAAAGCTGCTTAGGAAAGGCAAAATAGTTGTAGGACAAGATGAAGGTTTGAGGAAGGAGTTGCTTCAATACTTCCATGAAGATTTCATTGGAGGTCATTCAGGGGTAAAAGTAACTAGTCACAGACTTTGTTTACTGTTCTATTGGAAGGCATGAGGAAGCAAGTTAAACAGTTTATAAGGGAGTGTTTGGTTTGTCAGAAATGTAAGCCTGATTTGAGTGCTTACCCTGGATTGCTGGAACCTTTACCCATTTCTCAAACCATATGGTCTTAAATTTCCATGGATTTTATAGAAGGTCTTCCTAAGTTACATGGCAAGGATGTTATTATAGTGGTAGTGGATAGGCTAAACAAATATGCCCATTTCATTGGCTTGTAACACCCATTCAATGTAGTTCAAATTGCTCAACTTTTTTGGACCCAGTGTACAAGTTACATGGTATGCCTGAGTCCATTGTATCATATAGGGACAAGATTTTTATGAGTGCTGTTTGGAAAGAGTTGTTTAGAGCTTTAAAAGTCAAACTTCACATGTCAACAGCCTACCACCCACAGACAGATGGACAAACTGAGGTGGTGAATAGATGTTTGGAAGGATATCTAAGGTGTATGACTGGTAACTTAAGAAATGGTTTAAATGGCTACAATTGGCAGAGCTATGGTATAATACTAACTTTCATACTTCCATTAACACAACACCTTTTGAAGTGGTGTATGGACAGACCCCTCCTATTCATGTGCCATACTTGGGAGGGCTTAGTAAAATTGATGCAGTGAACATGACATTATTGGCCAGAGAAGAAGCTATTTAGATGATTAAGTTCCATTTATAGAGGTCACAAAATAGAATAAAGCAACAAGCTAACAAATCAAGGTCTGAAAGGGAATTTGATATAGGGGACATGGTTTTTTTGAAACTTCAGCCTCATAGACAAGTGACTATAAGGATGGAAAAGCTGCTTACAAACTCAAGCTACCTACACAAGCTCAAATACACAATGTGTTTCATGTGTCATAGTTGAAAAAGTACAAAGGCTCACCCTTGAATGATGATTTGATAGCACTACCACAATGTGATACTGAGGGTTCTCTCTTGGTCCAACCAGCTAAGTTGTTGAGAGCAGGAAGATGGTTAAGAAGCACAACAAGGTGGTGGTTTATGGCTTAGTGCAATGGGCTAATGGCAGAGTTGCTGATGCTAGTTGGGAAGACTTAGACAAATTGGTTGAAAAATTTCCTGAGTTTGATATAAGTTCTTGAGGACAAGAACTTTTTTAAGAGGGATGGATTGTCAAGAGCAAAATTAGAGTATATGTGTGACACGTGAGGTGCACAGGTGTGGTTAAAACCCAGACACGTGAGGTGCACGTGTGACTTTTCACACAAATACCTCTAACCACTTTTCCCGCCAAGAATGTCTTTAAATAGTTGTTACTTGTTTATTAGCAAAGTTAGCTTTGTAATTGTAATCTCTCTTTTCTCTCCATTTCAACTACTTGTAATCTTGTTAACATTCAGTTACAGATTAATAGAAATCATTCCTCCAATCTTGATTCTTCATTTCGATAGATCCTAGTTGATTTCTAGCAATTTCGAGTTAATTCCTAATTGTCTAATTTATGAAATCAGAGTTGATCTTTTATTTGAAAAAGCACATGTGATTTGTGAATCACACGTGACTTTTAAAAGACAAATAACATGTGATTTTTCTAGTCGTACGCAAAATTTCAACAGTAACAAAATTCGAAAAAACGTTTTTGAAAGTATATAGATGTGCACGTCTACTGAAAGATAAAAAAATTATCGTTGTCGTGATTGTGTATTTTTTATCGCTTAACGATTTACCATTTGCAAAATATTTTAATTTAAAATAAGAGGTGAATATTAGGTTTGTTTCTTTTGATGAAAAATAAATGATTATGATGATTCATTAGTATTTAAAATATGGGTTTTGCTAACCACAACCCTATGATTAACATCAAATAAAATTAGTAAAAAAATAATCTCCTTTATAAGATAAGCACCAAAAAGGAAACATGGACAATAAAAATGGGACGGAGGGAGTAAATTTCACCGATAAAATCGGTAAAATAATATCGAACCCTAGTTAACATCAAATAAAAATGTCGTCATAATTTGACTGCAATTCAGAAGTCATAAGAATGTCGACATTTATACATAAAACACTTCCCATTCCTATTCTCTATATATAAACCCTTCGTATTCGTCACAGTATTAACATCGAATTAATCAACCATGAATTTGATGTGGTCTTTTTTTCTTTTACTACTACTCCCAATCTCGATTTACGCCGAATGTACATGCGAAGAATCAAGCCAAGATGATCACAACAACAAAACAGAAGCTCTAAAACTCAAACTAATAGCCATAGCTTCGATTCTTGTTGCGGGTAGTGTTGGTGTTTCTGTACCTTTGCTAGGTAAGAAGTTTGAGTCTCTGAAACCCGAAAGCAATGTGTTTTTAGTTGTTAAATTCTTTGCGGCCGGTGTTATTTTATCGACCGGTTTTGTCCATGTTTTTGCTGATGCTAATGAGAGTTTGGAAAATCCATGTCTTGGTGACACGTTTTGGGGGGGTTTTCCCTTAGGGTATTTTGTGGCAATGTTGTCTGGGGTCTTTGTTATGGTATTTGAGACCGCGGTTACAAGTTATTTTAATAGATCACATTGTAGTAAGAACGAGGTTAAGAATGGTGATCTTGATGTAGAGAAGCAGTTGCATGATAATCATATGCATGTTCATACACATACGTCTCATGGCCATGCACATGGTCCGACTAGCAATGGCTCGGACTCGTCGGAGATTCTACTTCGTCACCGGATTATTTCAATGGTAACACTCATGTCTCTAATGCATCCTTTGTAGCATAGTGTAACTTCTGTGACAATTGTCATTCTTCAATTCTACTAAAAACTTGTTATAAGTATTTATTAAATTGTGTGTCCAAAATAAATGCTAGTCAATAGAATCTGCCACATGTATGTGCCTCTCTTTTGGTTTTTAGACTACTTCTAAAGGACTAAATGAAATTTGTGTTGTAGGTTTTGGAGATGGGGATCATAATACATTCAGTAATAATTGGAATATCATTAGGAGTTTCACTTAATCCCAAGACAATCAAACCACTAATTGTGGCTTTGAGTTTTCACCAAATGTTTGAAGGCATGGGCCTTGGAAGCTGCATTAGTGAGGTACAACCTAACTAATCCACTCTTTCAGTACTTTTTTTAGCTAATTTTAATCTATACAAAAATTTCAATTTTAAATGTTTACTATGCAGGCTAAATACAACATAAGAACCATGGCAACAATGTCGATAGGCTTTTCTGTTATAACCCCAATAGGGATTGTTATTGGGTTTTTGATCTCCAACACGTATAACGAAAGTAGCCATACGGCTCTCATATTAGAAGGCCTGTTCAGTGCTGCTTCGGCCGGGATACTTATTTACATGGCACTTGTGGATCTTCTTGCTGTGGATTTCATGAAAGCAAAAGTGCAAACAAATTGGAAGCTTCAGATAATGGCATTTGTTTTTCTTATTTCCGGCTTAAGTTGCATGTCTGTTTTGGCCATATGGGCTTGAAGAAGATTTTATTTTCGAGTTTTTAGATTTAACAAGCATGAGTGCCCGCGCGATGCTGCGGGGGTGTTAATTTTTTTTTGTGCTCGTTTATTTTTCATTAATAGTTTGTTTCTTTCTTATATGGGCTTATTTGTTGGGCCTCATGTTTAAAGGTTTGTGTTTTTGGCTATTTGTTTTTTTTTTCATATAATTTTATATGATTTGGGTAAATATGTGTTAAGCATGATTGCTTGAGCGTTGATGCGGGGCGTTAAATATTTTTATTTTTTTTATTTTGTGCGGGTTTATTTTTCCGGTCTCATGTTTAATAGTTTGTGTTTTTTTATATGGGCTTATGTGTTGGGCGTCATGTAATGGGTATTTTTTGATCTGAATAAATCAGTACTTTTGTAATTTTTTTTTCTATTTTGTGCCGAGCAATTTTTTTTATATTATTTTGTGTGGGTTTATTTTTTCGGTCTCATGTTTAATAGTTTTTTTTATATGGGCTTATGTGTTGGGCCTCATGTCGCGGATATATTTTGGTCTGAATAAATAAGTACTTTTGTAAAAAAATTCCTATTTTGTGTCAAGCAATTTTTTTTAAGTTGCCTAATTAAAGAAAAAAAAAATTCTATTTTTTTAAGTTGCCTAGTTAAAAAAAATTGTAAATGTGTCTAATTAAAAAAAAAAATTTAAGTTGCGGCCCAAAGTGAGAGCCCAAAAAAACACTGTAGCAAGCATGGCAAGAAACGACGTCGTTTCTTGCGATTTTTTTTTTATATTATTTTGTGTGGGTTTATTTTTTCGGTCTCATGTTTAATAGTTTGTTTTTTTATATGGGCTTATGTGTTGGGCCTCATGTCGCGAATATTTTTTGGTCTGATTAAATAAGTACTTTTGTAATTTTTTTCCTATTTTTCTTAAATTGCCTAGTTAAAGAAAAAAAAAGTGTAAATAGGCTGGCCCAAAGTGGGAGCAAAAAAAAAAACACTGTAACAAGCATGGCAAGAAACGACGTCGTTTCTTGTCTAAAATGATATATATATATATATATATATATTAATTAGATGTCTTTGTGTCATAGAGAATGAGTAACATAGTACGAATTATGGTCAATGTAAAGGGCACATTCTTTGCTGAGTTTGTGTTTTATTTTATTAGTACCAGCTATAAGACCCTGGGTTTAAGAAAGTATAAATTTAGTTGGTTTATTATTATCTATTTTATCTTTTGTATAATACTGTGCATAGTCAAGTAACTATTCTATCTTTTGTATAATACTTGGCAATGGCATTAGTCAAGTAGCAATAATGATTAAATTCCATTTTTCATTTTTGTGTAGTCACTTTTTTTGGTCATTTACCAAAAAAATCTATTCCTTTTTAAGAAGTTATTGCATGTGGCACATGTCCTTTTATACACCGATAGCATATATGAGAATAAAAACTACTTAAAGAAAAAAAGAATATAATTAAACATAACCAAATTTGTAAAAGTTACTACACCTAAACAAATTTGATTTAGGAAAAATAGTGTTTCAAGTTCAACCCAACCCAATTTGATTTGTTTCAGTTTTGACCCGTTAATAAAACCATCTTGGGAATGTGCCGCAACGTTCATAACCTTTTATGTAAAATTTTGCCAAACTGATTATAGGAATCGTTTACAAACGCTTGTAGAATCATCTTAAAACGTTCTTCTGCATTAGGGTTTTCATCCCTTCATAGACGGAGGGCTTCAAATAAGTCAAACTAATTGGGTTTGTCACAGTTCCATCTACTTGTTTGATTTTTCTCTAAATAAAAACATTACAAACTAACACAATAACAATAAATGTTGTTACTGATGATAATATTTAAGCTATCTTAATTAAAACGCTTGAGCACTTATAATCCTCCCGCCAAACACAACACATGTCTCTTTCTCTTCTTCCACGTCTCATAGCACCGCCATTGATAGTTGTCAAAACTTAAATGGAAAAAATAGGTATGTATGAGCCTTTCAAAAGTTAAATGGGCATTAATGGGCATATGTTTTATCTCGATTGGAAAACATGACAATTGTTTTAGAAAAACTTATAAATATAATATAATTAGCTATTTAAATATAAATGACATGTTAAGTTTGGAGAACTTTTTTCGTCGTTTTGGGTTTTTCTAAAGCACAAGGTTGCAAAAATTGCTAGGCGCTAGTTGGGCGGCCGGGTACCGTGTAACGATTAATCGGATTAAATTTTTTCTATATAAAATTCTTAAATTTTGAAACTATATACTCGATTTTTGTCTAATTTGGCTGACTTATGCCTGAGATTTCTATATGAAAGAGTGGATTAATTAGCAGGGCCGTCTTTATATTTATGAAATTTTTAAAGGCCCTGAACGAAATTACATAATGAGGCCTTGCGATAAGAAACGTTATATATAAAGTGTCATCGTTTATAAGAAATAATGCATATAATTATTAACGGGATAAATTTTGGTGCCCCTAAAATTTTTGGGGCCCTGTGCGGTCGCCCACCTTGCATACCCTCAAAGCCGGTCCTGTTAATTAGGTAACTCACTAATTGTTTAAAAAAAAGTACAGATAGAAATCTGAGAATAATGATTAAATTCCATTTTCCATTTTTGTGTAGTCACTTTTTTGGTCATTTACCAAAAAATCTATTCCTTTTTAAGAAGTTATTGCATGTGGCACATACTCCTTTTATACACCGATAGCATATATATGAGAACGAGCGAATCTATTCGCGCTCCGCTGCGAGATGTTTAGCGGCCGTTGTTTTCGGCTGGACGTGAAAGGAGGTATATTTTTGTAAATCAAAAAAAAAATTAAAAAAATTAACGGTCGTTACTAATGGTCGTTAAGTAACGACCGATTTCAAACACTATTTTGGTGCATTCTAAAAAAAGTAAACTAGCGGTCGTTACTTAGCGGCCCTTAGTGGGGAAGGGGTATTTTATATAAAAAAAATGAAGGTAGTTTTCGTAATTTGAGACATAGTGCGACGGGGTATTTCGTAAATACTCGAGAGCTATTTCATAAATACCAAAAAAAAAAATTTGCACCGGGTCGGATCGGACCAGGTCGGGTCGACCCGACTATTTAATGCCAGCAATCCTGGCTTTTGTATGTTTTTACAATAAGAACTAAAAGAAAAAAAAGAATATAGTAAAACATACCCGAATTTGTAAAGTTACTAACATATTGATATTGATGTTTCACCTAATCAAATTTGATTTATGAAAAGAGTTAATTGCATAAATGGTCCTTGTGGTTGTCTGGATTTAACAAAAATGGTCTTCATGGTTGTGAAACATAACGGGTTTGGTCCCTGTGAGAAGAGGATTCATAACGGTTTTGGTCCCCATGACCCATAACGGATTTGGTCCCTATAGGGACCAAAACGCGTTATGTTTCACAACCATGGGGACCATTTTCGTTACTAAAAAGTTTGAATGACCATTTTTATTAAATTCGGACGACCACAAGGACCATTTATGCAATTAACTCTTATGAAAAATAGTGTTTCAAGTTCAACCCAACCCAGTTTGATTTGTTTCATTTTTGACCCGTTAATAAAACCGCAATGGGAATGTGCCGCAACATCACTTTCTAGCGTCGTTGAAGCTTTAAGCAACTATTAACATGAGGAAATGTTCCTCTCTCATTCCACATCCACAGTGATGAACAAAACCAATACATTAAGTAGCAACGAAATTTCTTGCTCAGGTTCTAAATGGTTGCAATAAACTAATGCAATTTAGTTCTAAATGGACAAACAACACCAATGGAAACTCTTAAATCTTTCAAAATCAAAAAATTGAAATTGAATATATAATTACATACCTTCATAAACTTCTAATGTAAAATTTTGACGAACTGATTATATGAATCATTTTCAAACGTTCTTTTGCATTAGGGTTTTGATCCCTCCGTAGACGAAGGGCTTCAAATAAGTCATACTGAATGGGTTTGTTGTTTGATTTTCCTCTAAATAAAAACATTTCAAACTAACACAATAACAATAAATGTTATTACCGATGATAATATTTAAGCCATCTTATTTAAAACGCTTAAGCAACTATAATCCCCGCGCCAAACACAAAACATGTCTCTTTCTCTTCTTCCACGTCTCATAGCACCGCCATTGATGGTTGTCAAAACTTAAATGGACCTCTCAGTAAATGTGGCAATTTGTGACCAAAATCATAAAAATAGGATTTTATGGGCTATTTTATTAAAGATTTGGGCGTATTTTTTTAACCGTGGTTTCTGACACATTGGCCAAATAATCCACAGGGTTTGAACCCACCGTCACACAGAATCAAACCAGGTAAAGCCCTCCCTTTTTCAGGAGGTTGGCGTGGCCACTTCAAGGTTGTTTGCACCTAGCAGGAATTGAACTTGAAACCTCACACATTTTAGCGCCTCCCTTTTTAGAAATAGGCATGCATGAACCTTTCAAAAGTTAAATAGGCATTAATGGGCATATGTTTTCTCTCAATCGGAGAACATGACAATTGTTTAAAAAAAACTACTAAATATAATATAACTAGGTTTGTAACCCGTGCTCTGCTGCGGAGAGCGGGGTTGTATTTATCTCGGGGCACTATACGGAAACAGTCATTTGGTTAACTACAAAAAATACATAGTACCAAATGCAAAAAACAACACAAAGTTATACAAACTTAGGTGTGTTTGATATTGTCAAATACAAATGCTTAACAATAATACATCGCAACTGATAGTATATGCATAGGTTAAAAATATTATCCATGAAAAAAAATTAGCCAGATTCTCATCTCACTTCTCCACTTCCACCACTGAATAAGATGTGGAGTCTGCTACACATCCCTTTCTTTTCTTCTTAGAGACCCCAGTATTTTTTGTCGATGAACAAAAGGCCATGTTTCCGTATTGGTATTCATACACCTGTAACATATATCAATTACCACATTATCTTGGGTTAGGATTGTCCTTGTCGCCTAACCTCATGTCACACTTATCGTTTCTACTTACCAAATGGCGGAATTTGTTGCTTCGGCCTAAAATTTCCAGCTTACTATCTTGCTTGCTCATAAACATTAATAATTAACTATAACACTCTTATGCCATTAATAGGATTGTATTTTTACCATAAAATCTGTTTATTACCTTGGACATCCATTCCGTCACTGATTGCTTGTAGCAATTGCGCCTCGGGTATAGAAAGCCTCTCACGGATATCGACCAGTGAAGACTAAAAACTAAGCCCAATGACTATAAATCTCAAATGCATATGTTTGTATAATATGATCTTTTTAAGACACACATTGCCAAATGACCCTTATATGCATTTGAGTACACATTACTTATATTACAATCATTTGAAAAAAAAAATTACCTGATGTGCCTTTTCCAAGCCGTAGC
>BQNB010099636.1:2957-24882 GCA_026074375.1 Tanacetum coccineum | reverse complement strand
AACAGAGGTTAATACCCGGCAAAAAATTTCAAAAACCAATGGAACAAAAGAAATTACATGATGAAAAGTAATTAGTTCATTTTAGCTTTTACCACTAAACATTTGTATACAGTGTTGACTGATTTCAACAGAGGGATTGACATTATTAAAAAACATACACTAACAATAATCTACAACTTGTTTGGTTGTGAAGCAAACATGATCTTCTTCACATGCTTTGATCAGAAAATAAGTAATAGATAGTTTTGTATACAGCTTAAACGAAAAGGTACCTTGCTCTGCTCTCTGAGTGTGCAGCTGTTTTGTAAAGATGTTTTTGTGAAAAATAATATGATTTCAACTGTGGAAAAAGAATGGTATATTTGAGAAAGCAATCATTGCTTTTTGTGAGTGGATATGAATATGGGCATTAAAATATCTATATGTTATTTCATTTTCTTTCAAACTTAATATGATTACATATGAAACTAAAAGTAGGATCAAACTTTATGGGACAAAAATAAAAACCAAAAATGTGATTATTTGATGTAAAAGTATACTCCCTTCCCTCCGTCCCAATTTATCTGTACAATTTTGACTTTTTGAGTTTTTTCTTCATCAACTTTAACTTTAAATATTTTTATTTGTGTTATATAATACTTAATGAAATTTATACTATTAAAAAATACATTTAAAACTCAAGTGAGTCTTTAAAGAAAACTTTATAAGAAATAGGTCGATAACCAAATATGAAAAATAATCCGTAGAAAGACAATGAGAGATCATCTAAAATAAGATTTGTTAATGTTTTGTAGTTTTTCTCCTTAATTAAATATTTATAAGAAATAGGTCGATAACCAAATATGAAAAATAATTTGTACCTACTCTTATATGAAACCAATAATGGTTGGCAATATAATAATGTGAATTGTGATAAAATAAAATGCCTCCTTGTTTCATGTCTCATTGTGATAAAATATGGGTGTTGCTATTGGTACCTCTGGCCCACTAAAAAGTATAAGAAAAGTACCAAAAAGGTACAAAACATGTTTTCTTGTCTCTCAGTTTACAGTGCAACACAGTTTTTTATCAGTTTTTGTTCTGTACTTTTTGACAGTTTAATACTTTTGACTTGTTAAACTTTATAAAAATAAATTAAAAATTAAAAAAATGAAAAAAGCTGAAAACCCAAGGGGGTACAAACGGTTTTTTAAGGGTGTCTTATAACCTCCTCCCTCTTAGTACCCCCTTTGCCTACCAAATAGTACAAGAAAAGTAAAAAAAAGTACAAAACATGTTTTTTTGTCCCTCAGTTTACAATGCAACATAGTTTTTTATCAGTTTTTGTTCCGTAATTTTTGACAGTTTAATACTTTTGACTTGTTATATGTTATATTTTTTATTCCGTATTTTCCGTATCACAGTTTTATAACATGAATACAAAATTATAAAAATTAAAAAAAAACCGAAAAAATAGAGAAGTACGAATGGCTTTTTAGGGATCTTTATAAACCACCCCGTAAAATATATGAAACCAATTATGGCCGGTAAAAAGTGGTTGATGTCCAAAATATTAAGAATATTGCTTACTTGTTTTTTGTCGTTCATCGTAATGCTAGTTGGCATCCTTTTATTAAAATAGTATTACCTACCCACCCAAAAGCATTTATATATTGTATCACCTCTTCTTATTTTCTTTTCTGACTACCGTAGTCAACATGAGCATTTTATAGTAAGGGAAAATGACAAAAATATCTATTCTTACGACCATAATTCATCAAATACTTATTTTATTCAAACAAAAATCCAAAATGCTCACAAAATCCGCAGGCTTTGCTACATTTTTCAGATTTATGGGACAAAAACAAAAATCAAAAATGTTATTATTTGATGTAAAGTGATACTCCCTCCGTCCCAATTCATTTGTACAGTTTTGACTTTTTGAGTTTTCTTCATCAACTTTAATTTTAAATATTTTTATTTGTGTTATATAATAGTTAATGAAATTTATACTAATAAAAAATATATTTAAAACTCAAGTGAGTCTCTAAAGAAAACTTGACCTGATGTTTTGCAAAAGTTATCAAAATATATGAATATTCGAGCTAGCAAAGAATTGTGAAAGAACAAAAAAAATGAAAGTAAAAAATTACTGTATATGAAAAGAATCCGTAGAAAGACAATGAGAGATCATCTAAAATAAGATTTGTTAATGTTTTGTAGTTTTTCTCGTTAATTAAATATTTATAAGAAATAGGTCGATAACGAAATATGAAAAATAATTTGTACCTACTCTTATATGAAACCAATAATGGTTGGCAATATAATAATGTGAATCGTGATAAAATAAAATGCCCCTTGTTTCTTGTCTCATTGTGATAAAATATGGTTGTTGCTATTGGTACTTTTGGTCCACTAAAAAGTACAAGAAATGTACCAAAAAGGTACAAAACATGTTTTCTTGTCTTCCAGTTTACAGTGTTATACTGTTTTTTTATCAGTTTTTGTTTCATACTTTTTGACATTTTAATACTTTTGACTTGTTAAACTTTATAATTTTTGTTCCGCATTCTGCGTTTCACTGTTTTATAATATATGCAAAATTATAAAAATAAAAAAAATTAAAAAAAACGAAAAAAAGCGGAAAACCCAAGGGGGGTACAAACGGTTTTTTAAGGGGGTCTTTATAACCTCCCCCGCGATTAGTACCCCCTTGGCCTACCAAATAGTACAAGAAAAGTAAAAAAAATACAAAACATGTTTTTTTGTCCCTTAGTTTATAATGCAACACAGTTTTTTATCAGCATCTGTTCCGTAATTTTTGACAGTTTAATACTTTTGACTTGTTAAACATTATATTCTTTATTCCGTATTTTCCATATCACAGTTTTATAACATATACAAAATTATAAAAATTTAAAAAAAAAACCGAAAAAATAGAGTACGAATGGCTTTTTGAATGGTCTTTATAACCCACCCCATAAAATATATGAAACCAATTATGGCCGGCAAAAAGTGGTTGATGTCCAAAATTTTAAAAAATATTGCCTACTTGTTTGTTGTCATTCAGCGTAATAGTATTGGTACTTGGCATCCTTTTAATAAAATAATATTATCTACCCAGCCAAAAGCATTTATATATTGCATCCCCTCTTCTTATTTTCTGACTACCGTAGTCAACATGAGCATTTTATAGTAAGGGAAAATGACAAAAATATCTATTCTTATGACCATAATTCATCAAATACATATTTTATTCAAAAAAAAAAAATCCAAAATGCTCACAAAATCCGCAATCTTTGCTACATTATTCGGATTTTTGAAAAGATTAAATCCTTGCGATTTATTTGAAAAAAATTGAAAAATCGCAAGGTTTTTTGGAAACAACCTTGCGATTTTCGAATTTTTCAATTTTTTTAAAAAGGTCCACAAACTTTCGGATAAATCTTGCGAGATTTTATGCAAATTTAGGATAAAACGTGCCTATTTGTTATTTCTTATTGATTTTAGCTCTTTTCAGCCAAAAATCAAAAAAAAAATTTTAATTTGTCAAGCAAACCGTAAAAATACATATGTGTAAAGGAGGTGCATAGGAAAGAGTGGATTGTGTGTTGGAGTATATATCGATAAATTTTGTAAAACATACATTGATTTTACCATTGTTGTCATCTTATTCATGTTTACTAGAAGCAATATACGAGAGGCTAGAAATCGATGTTAATAGTACTTTTATTGTAACTTGCAATTCATATAATGATATTGTAGAGGTATGTGACGATTTGGATGTCAATGAATTTATGTAATTTGTTTGTTAAAAGTAGTAGGATTGCTACATAGTGCATTGTTGAGTCTAGTGTAAATGGTAGGTAATTATCAACTACGAGAAGCAATCAACAAAAAAAATTTATTCATGCTACCTCATTAGTAAATAAATATCAAACTGAGTATCATGCCATACAATTTCATAAAACGCAAAAATTTTCTAGCTATCAACAGGGTAGTGATTTTTATCAGAATTTTCTTAGCTATAAGCAAATGTCAGGATTTCCTAGGTTTATAAGTTATTTAGCTAATCATAATAAAAAAGGGGTAGATGGTTCGCCAAAAACCCATACGGCTAATGAAAGGGATTTGCTAGATGACATGAAATTACGGCCTTTCAAGGAAAAGGCAATGGACTAATGGGTAGTGTTTTTGGGAAAGTAAAAAGATTATCTGACGTAGAGGAAAGTACTGAATCTAATCAGGAAATTACAAAATCTGAAGGAGAGTAGTGAATCTCATGAGAATGCGGAAACAACACCCGTAAAGAACAAAGAATCTAAAAAGGATAAATTTTGGTTGATGCTCCCCAATTCAGAACAGCAGTCCTAGATATCAACTCGAAGAAAGGTATGTGTAATGCAACATCTAGTTTTGTTAGTTTACATGATACTTTTAATGATAAAGAACAAATAAAACTTGCTTTGGATATAAAAGCTCTTAGAAAGGGATGTCAAATTAGATATCCAATATCAGACCCCCAAATAGTATATGCAAAATGTGTCGATAACGAAATATGAAAAATAATTTCTACCTACTCTTATATGAAACCAATAATGGTTGGTAATATAATAATGTGAATCGTGATAAAATAAAATGCCTGCTTGTTTCTTGTCTCATTGTGATAAAATATGAGTGCTGCTATTGGCAATTTAGATACTGATATATTTTGATTAAGCATACTAATTGATATTGGACAAAGTGGGCACAAGGACGAAAGGAAGAACAAGTTGATAAAAACATCGTTAACATCAGCATTTGAACTGGCTCCAAACACTCAACAGTGATATTACTTATTTCGTTCTTTTGGGTTAGAGGTTAATACCCGGCAAAAAAATTCAAAAACCAATGGAACAAAAGAAATTACATGATTACAACTCCCATCATATCAAAAATCAAACTAGATTCAGGATAAGCTTCAAGATCACAACCTAAATGATGCTATACAAAAGCGTAAAACCAGTAGAACTAACCCCTTTAAATTAGCAAAAAATTGGCTTCTTTATTACCAAACGTTCAGGACATTTATGGTATTCTTAGACAGCTTTAACTTTAGAGTGTTAGCCTAATATGACATTTCTGAAAGTAATTAGTTCATTTTAGCTTTTACCCCTAAACATTTGTATACAATGTTGACTGATTAAAAAAACATACACTAACAATAATCTACAACTTGTTTGTTTGTGAAACAAACATGATCTTCTTCACATGCTTTGATCAGAAAATAAGTAATAGATAGTTTTGTATACAGCTTAAACGAAAAGGTACCTTGCTCTGCTGCTGTCTGAGTGTGCAACTGTTTTGTAAAGATGTTTTTGTGAAGGGTACCCCTATTGGTACCCTCTGGCCTACTAAATAGTGCCAAAAAGTATAAAATATTCTTTTTGTAACCCCTTTTTACAGTGCAACGCAGTTTTTTATCAGTTTTTGTTCCGTAATTTTTGACAGTTTAATACTTTTGACCCGTTAAACTTTATATTTTTCGTTTCGTTTTTTCCGTGTCACAGTTTTATAACATATACAAAATTATAAAAATACAAAAAAAATAAAATACAAAAAAAACCGCAAAAAACCCGAGGGGATACAAACGGTGTTTTAGGGGGTACATATATCATAAGCCTTTTGTGAAAAATAATACAGTATGATTTCAACTGTGGAAAAAGAATGGTATAATTGAGAGAGCAATCTTTGCTGTTTTTGTGTGGCTAAGAATTGTCAAAGAATAAAAAAAATGAAAGTAAAAAATTACTGTATATGAAAAAAATCCGTAGAAAGACAATGAGAGATCATCTAAAATAAGATTTGTTAATGTTTTGTAGTTTTTCTCATTAATTAAATATTTATAAGAAACATAAACTAAATAGGTCGATAACAAAATATGAAATATAATTTCTACATACTCTTATATGAAACCAAATAGGCGAGTACCCGCGCATAGCGACGGAAATTTTTAGCGGTCGATAATTAACGATATACGATAGTGTGGCAAGTTTTTCGTGTAACGTTCAAAATAGAACGTGAAAAGATCAAAATGTAATTACAAAACGGTTGTAACATGCGATAATTCAACTAGATAAAAAGTTCTTAAAATGTATCAAACAACATATAAAAACTTGCAGTGAAACTCAAAAGTAAAGCATTACATCAATTAAGAGATAATAACTAACAGCACACTTTACTCATCGCGTATAACTTCTTGGTACACGAATTTGAGGTGTAGACTCCTTGATTGAGCTCTCTGACTGGTTTCACTAATAAGGAGATGTAAAAAAATAAGGATAGTGGATACAAATTTGTAAAGTTTATATATTTTCTTAAATTGTTAAAATTGACTTTGCTCTACTATCTCTTTTCTTAATAGTGCTAAAATACTACAAATCGTGATATATCTGCTATATCTTGTCTTAATTTGTTGAAATTGAGGTTTAACCCTTAATGCAACATTTACGAGTTTAATTTGTAGTTATACACGAAAAATATTAAAAGTTTAAGGATTTGAGAATTAAACATTACTTATGTTTTCTTACCATATTTAAGTTTGAGGATTTAGAAATGGAGATTGTGGTTAAGTTACGAGATTATGATTAAGTGTTTCGTGTAACGTTTATACACAAAACATGAAAATATCAAAATATAATTCCAAAAGATAGCATCATGCGATAATTCAACTCAAAGAAAAGTTCTTAACATGTATAACGTTAAACTTCTTGGTACACAACATTTGAGAAAAAATCAGAAGAATCCTAAATCGCTCTTTCGCTTAAAGGCTTTTAAGTTGTCCAACCAAACCAGTTAGTGTAGTCCACTTTTCAAATACAGTTACAGAGTCCACAAAAGCTAATTTTGAGGCTTCTATGTCATTCTTCGTCACTGTGTCAAAATAAAAATTACAAAAAATTCATAAATATGATCCCGGATTATTAACCTTTATGCATCATGTAGCATTATTGTACAAATAAGAACTTGAATCAACCCGATAAGTACAAAGAAATCAAAGACAAGTTAAATGTTTCCACTTGACACACCCCCTCACGGCTTAAGCTCAACTGTAACAAAAAAAATCATCAATCCAATTATTAGGTGAACATATGGTTTTGCAAGATGCACTATGTGAATTTTGGGCCAAGAGGTAAATGTAAGCATAACGCACAATCCGGAACAAGAAAACCTTAGAAGGAAAAGAATTAGGACCTCTGAAAGTCGCATTAGCCTTCTTAAGCCAGTGGTTTGACCTAGGACTGAACCAACTGATGGTAGATCATTGTTCTCTATGGCTTTCCCTACTTTGCTAAGCTTGTATATAAGCTCTTCCAGAATATTCTGCACCGTTCATCATTCATTCAAGATCAAATTTATGATTCTTTTTCACAATATTTTAGGCAGCCATTATTAAATCTAAATTAATTATTGCAAATATATCTTTCACAAATATTTGAACAAAAATCCAACAGATCCTTTAGTATGCTACTTTTCAGAGCTAAATCTTGTTGATAGAAATAATGCCTTAAAACATTATTAATATTTTTCACAACTTTACATTTTGATAATCACAAAATATAAAAACGTTCAATGTAAAATTAAACGTAAACAAGTAATTAGTAGTAAACTTTCATTTTGAAATTTATATCACTTCAAGGTATGAATAAATAAATGCTTAATGCATTTTATGATCAAAGGAAATTTTTATTCAACCTCACACTTTTATAAAATGTTGTAAACATTTTTATAAACTTACAAAACATTTTCTAAAATTAAAAGAAATGTTTTATTCAAAATAAACATTTTGAAATTTAAATTTTCGGACCTAAAACAGCTAGAAAAGTGTCAGAAAATTTTCCCTACACAAAAGACAAACTGGAGAGCCCCTAGTCTAGGGCGGCCCCCTTAAATACACGGGCGCCCCCTTAATTTCAAGGGGACCGCCCACCTATTTAAGGGGACCGCCCATAGGTAGACGCTCTCCCAGTTTGTCCAATAAATACTGAACTTTTCCTCACTATTTTCTCACCTTTTGCATCATTCTTTATGTTCTAAAACAGCCCACACATCTCACTTAAATCCTTTGATCATTTAATCATAAACTTTGTTTTCAAGTGATATAAGCTCAATTCCTCAAGTGCAAGAGAAGAATACTTCCATCATCAAGTGAAGAAGTATTACACATTTGTGTGTTGTTGCAATCTTATTGCATCCATATCATAACTTGTAAATCATTTGTAAATCTTGTATTTGTGTGTAGTAGCTAGATCTTGGCGATCTTTGTAAGTATAGTCAGATCGTGGTGATCTTACCAAGTAGTGTTAGATAGTTGTGATATAAGTAGTGTGGTAAAGTAAAGTCGTGAAGTTGTGAAGAAGTCTTGAAGTTGTGAAGAAGTCGTGAAGTTGTGAAGTCGTGAACAAGTCGTGAAGTTGTGTTGTGATAGATTGGTTCTAGCTAAGATTAGAACTCGACATTTAACTTTGTGTCGGAAATCGGTGTAAGCAACGTTGTGTACGGTTATCTCCGCCATAAGGGAGCTTGTTGACATAGTAAACAAAACTCTCGAGTTAGGTGCCCGGGGAGTGGAGTAGGGCGAAGAGGTGCTTCGTTATCGAACCACTATAAATCCTCGCGTTGTGGTTTGATTGTTCTTACTCTTATCTCTTGTCTTACTTTATCATTTCATATATTTACATTGTTCATATTGTGCAAGCATTGAATTCACAAAAAGGTCAAATCTAAATTTTACAAACATACATAAAACTTAAATTTAAAAAGCGGTAAACTATTCAACCCCCCTATTCAACCCCCCTTCTATGTTTCCCACAATTGGTATCAGAGCCAGGTTAAACAAGATTTTTAAAATAAATTGTATTTTAAAACTTGAATCGATCTATGGAATCCATAAAATATTTAGAAGCGATCTTAAGCCAAGACCACCACTAATTTAGAAAGTGATGGAATTATTTTTATATTGGAAAAATAGATTCGTAAACTTATTAAGTCAAATAAAAGACTAGATTTTTTGCATATTATACCGAATGGTGATTTTCCTCCATGTTATAATAATCCCGAAACGAAAAAGGATGAAAATGTACCTCTTTCATAAACAACACGATGGATCTTACAAAAGAAAACTTGCAAAAAATAATGAAGCTAAAATGTTAATTTATAATGTCTTTTTACATGTAAAGATACAAAAGAATCTTTTATGTGTCAAACCGAAAACCGAAAAGGAACTTGGGATACTTTGTTAATCACTCATCAAGGTAATAATCAAGTCAAAGCTAACATACCAGAAATCTATCAGGATCAACAATATGAAATAATTTCCAGATTCCGACGAGGGAATCAAATCGATCACTGCATTTGCTAAATTTAACACTATTTATAAATAGATCAAAACGCCCTAAGGCAAAGTATATACGAGATAAAAAAATTGTGTTCTGAAATTTCTTAAGGCACTACATACTAAATGGCGCGCAAGTCACGGCGCTTGAAGAATCAAATAATCTAACCACACTCTCCCTAGACGGAACTCATTGCGAACTTAAAGTTATCATGAAGAAGTAATTAAGAAATATTCTGAAACAGTCAACACAGCACAACGGAACAAATAGATCTATACCTTGAAGCCAGACTGTGAATCTAGTGATGAAGATACTCAACTCCGATAGTGAGAGAAGAATACGCCATGGCCGTAAGAACTTCAAGAAATTCTTCAAACGACGAGGACATTCGTAAGACAACCACATGAAGAGAGAAAATCCATTCCAAGGAAATAAAGACGACAAAAAAATGGCAAAGGCGAAAGAAAATGCATTAAGTGTGGAGATCCAATCACTCGTTGAGAAATGTTCAAAACTATCAGATATCAAAATCATAAAGCGTTTGTTGGAGGATCTTGGAGAAGATAGCGACGAAAGAGGAAAGAGGAAAAGAAAATGACGAAAAGTGACTTAATGGCTAAAGCTTCCAATGAGAGTACTTCCGAAACCGAATACTTTAATGATGACCCTATCATCACAAGACGAAAAAGACTGATAATGAATATAGTAGACTATGTAAATTAGGACTAAAAGTCGTGGCTAAAAATAAAACTCTAAAACAAGCTAAAATAGAATTAGAGAATGAAGCACTTGAATTAAAAGATAAATTATCTTGGTTAGAAAAATGTAAGGAAGTAATTGAAGAATGTAAATTATGTCAAGACCTTAAGCTTGAAAATAAGAAGCTTAGACACGAAAATAAAAGGAATAACGTAAATTTAATGATAGTAGTCAATACTTAAGAAAATAATAAGTTCTCAAAAAACTTTCGGAGATAAATCCGAGTTAGGTTTTAATTTTACCAAAGGGTCACCTAGTGAAACCAATCAAGTAAAGTTTGTAAAAGCCCAAGAAGTCGAGTCGAAGGAAAAATTGATAGAATCAAACCCAAACTCAAAACCAAAATATATACTTATAAACAATACTAAAACTCCTATTGCAAGTGATGATGAGGTAAAAAGTTTTTACAAACCCTCCTTAAAACCCGGAGTCGGATTTACTAAACCCATAATGAGGTCTAAAACACCTCCTCCGAGAAGAAAAGAAATTTTTCATCCTCGTTCCAAAACACCTCTACCTAGGAGCAGAACCAAGGTAACCAAATACTCTAACAATAATCACACAATGTGGAATCATCCACACCAACCGAGCTTTACTCAATGTAGAAGATGTTCACCGTGCATGTGTTCGAATCAAATGCAAAACATGTTCGGAAACAATAACTTCGGTCCCATGAAACAATGGGGACCAAATGGCTAAATGATCATATCTTCCGAGGTTAATCACTACAAAGCAATCAATTGGTTTCGTACAAACAAATTGAAGAACTCGTAATAGGTTTCTATAAAATTCCTCATCCTTAAAGCTATGCTACCTTGAAGATTTTATGCAATTTCTCATTTGAAAGCAAGGTAACGTCTCACTCTCTAATTACGTAATTTATAGATTGATATAGATATACTTATATTTAATGATAAATAGGAAATATTGGTCAAGTCACTAGAAATGCCAATGTTGGCTTTCTAGTTTTAAAAGGAATTGGTTTTACATTAGGAACGATTCTTCACATGGATTAATCCGAAGAACCACTATGAACTGAAAATCTTTTATGGCTATGAACTAACGTAACGAAGAAAAGAGAGTTAGTGATCATAATTAAATAGAAAGTATGAATGATTTTATAGTTTTTTGCATCAGAAAAATCTTAAACCACTAAGGATGAAACAAACTAACTCCCTTCCACCTCGATGCCTCGCCTCAACTATACGACTAATCAAAATCTGACCTTGTTGAAGAATCAACTCTATTCCGATCTCTCATCTACCACAATATCTACACGTTACCGTTTCAAAACATATCAATTAATTTTTTCGCTTGAAGAAATTAATTCATCATATTTGCAAGGAGTATAGTTACCAAATCACCTAATGTATTGACATCTTGATTATCTCGTCCGAAATAGTCAAAGAAACTTTTAATTAAATAATGAGTTAATTAAAAATTGACAATATTCATTATCACAAAACTGGTCAAAAAAATTCCAGGTAGCGGCCCCCTTAAAATTAAGGGGACCGGCCGTGTAAAATGGGTGGGCCCCTTAATTAATTAAGGGGATCGCCCATCTGATAAGCCAAACAGACCCTTTTCTCTAAAAAACCAATTACCAAACACCCATTTATCCTCTCTCTCTTCTCCCTGCTACTGTGTGACGAACACACACACTCAAAAAAACCATAAATCCAATCCAAACTCAAAATTCATCTAATTTTTCGCAAGGGGCAATCACCTACAACTTGATTAACAACACCATACTGCAAGATTTCCTATACTTATCCTTTCAAATTCATCAATTTTGTTTCTTAGTCAAAATTGGTATAAATAAAATATTTTTGTGTCTTTTGATATTAATTAGAACTAGGAAATCCATAAACTACGATAGATTCCCGTAGTCAATAAGACTTCAATACACTTCATTAAGAATTGAGTCATAAATTATTATTTTTTTTTGCGCGAAAATTTTTGATAACATATACACCTATTTTTCATTATTTTTGAAATCAAAAGGTTATAACATTGTTGATTCATGCCAAAAACATTGTTACAACAACATACATATGCCCATCGAAAACAAACATTCCCAAATATATACATTCCGAATCAAAGGATATTGTGTTAATAAAAAATAAAAGGGTGTTGGTTCGTTTCTTATGGATCAATTATTTTGAGTCGAAATATACCATCACTATAGTTATGTCACTTGTATAAACACTACAACAAACTTTGTATAAGTCATCAAGATATTATCATATATTATATATTTTGATATATTTTATAAAAGAGGTAATAAAATAAAGGGCCGTTTGGCTATGACATTCAAAAAAAACCGAGTATTGAGTCCAAAACAAACACTATTTAACTCTTGGTCAAGTCAAAAATATAAACTTATACTTGTCAAACAAAATATACACTTAACGCATAAATTTTGAAAAGCCATAGACAAATTTTTGTATGATAAGGGATTTTAGGGTTATTAGCTTGATGTTGAAAATATAAAACTAATATATATTCTTTCGACATCCTAGATTAAGTCAAAAATAAATTAAAGAACATATAGATCACTTCTTAGGTTTTTACTTTTAGAGTCAAGTAATCCTTTGTCGCCACATTGTCAAAAACTCCACTGTTATTGTCTTTTATTATTTTTTTATACATTTTATTTTGTTGATATCTTGTTTAGGTGACAAAAATGCCGAAAGCTACTACCACCGCTATATCTCTCACTAAATCCTACATCCCAAAAGTGTCCAAAATTCCTGGCATCTCCCCTACTATTGCCAAATTCTACAAACCTATTGAAAACCACAACATTCACGAAGGACGTGTTGTTGATCAAGCCTACTATAAATCCAACAATATTAGCGTCTTTTTACTACAATCGTTTCAAATTGTCTCTTTCCAAATCAACGAACCAGATTGTTTCCAAGATTCTTTCTAGACTTCTATAGTCGAAGTACACGGACAAACCGATGAATATGGGCTATCTTGTTATCTCTTTTAAGATTCAATACTATTTCAGACTCTTACTCTCGCCTGAAATGCACAAATCCTCAAAATTTTAATACAATGGTCAAGCCGTTTTATACAAACAATGGGACCTAAGCATCCTTGATGTAATTCTCAAAAACCGAGGGGACCATATATGCCACCGAACTCCTACTTCCCGAGACATTCGTCGACTTTCTTGAAATTGGAACGTGGTCGTGTAGACCGTACCATCAAAAGTCAAAATGGTCTCTCTCATCTCAATCCAAATCAAATTCCACCAAAGAATTTAAGCCCCGACAGAGCATGGAAGAACTATTCGAAGAATGTGTTCGGACTAAGGAGGACATCTGAACCATCTCCCTGCATTCTTGCTCACATGTTATATTATGTTGTTGCCGAGGAACAATACAATCTTGCTTATTTCTTCGTCAAAAGAATCCAATGTGCTAGAGATACTCCAACCGCAAATCTTCCGTATGGCATGTTTCTTACTCGTCTTTATCGACACGTCATGGAAACGTATCCTCATCTTGAATAATTGGCATCTAATAAACCATTGTTGAGAGAGTCCTGTGCGTCCCTCTTTACCCTAAAACCAAACTCGAACGATCTCACATCGTGGCTAGGCGCGTCATTTCCGTCTCCACTTTCGTCCTCGATCATCACAAGGCACGTCATCTCATTAAACATGATATATGATTGACGATGTCGAAACTGAATCGAGTAAGTACTCCATTTCCTACCACTTATCTTAACTCCCTCAATACACTCAACTACCAAAACTACATAGCCTTCCAACTTCCGAACAAACCGATGAAACTCTCTTTGAACGACAAACCACCTTGCTCAACCAAACGCAACAAATGCACAAGGAGATGCGCGGAGGGTTCAAGTCATTTGGAAAGGCACTAAAAGGAAGTGTATTACAAGACGAAAAGTAAAGAGATAAGGAGTGAAGAGTCGAGTTAGATGTCAAAATGTCGTTTAAAGACAATTTTAACTTAATTATTGTATGTTCTTATCAACTTTAATGGATTATCCAATGTATTTCAGAAAGACATGTGTTAGTTATCTTTAGTACTTGTATTGCTATATGACTTTAAACCTTTGGTTGTTTAATTAATCAACTAACTTATGCTCTTTTGGTTCATGAATTGATAATGTTATTACATGCGATAGAATATAAATGTGCTCATAACAACTTAATAGGCTTGCTATGCACAAATAAACCACCAAAACCAAAATTACCCTTTACAAAAATTCTAAGAAAAATCATTTTTCTGTGAAAAATGGAAGCCAACAGAGGGCGGCCCCCTTAATTCATAACGGGCGGCCCCCTTATCTTTAAGGGGACCGCCCCCTAATTAAGGGGACCGCCCTAGTAAATCACGGGTAAAACAATATTTTTCCTGCTTTTTGACCCTCTTTTACCTAGTCTCAGCTATCTTTGCCCAGAATGCTCGAACACAATTTGGAACAACCTAAACTAGTTCAAATTCATTCCTTTTTCAATCCATTCTCTTCCCATAAATCCCTTCCAAATGATCATCACCAACACATCATCCACCAAATCATACACTAACCACTATCAACATCCATGGCATCCACTAGAGCTTCCATTTCCAAAGCCTCCAAGAGACCAAAAATCAACATCATACCACCAAAACAATTGTTTGTGGATTTAACCCAAGATGACACAAAAACTCCATCACCCAAACTTCAACTCTCATCACCTAGTGCTCCTAATGCACCTTCCAAAACACCATCAACCAAAGATACTTCTTCATCCTCAATTGAAGTACATAACCCAAATTACCACCTCATCCAACATCACTCTCACCCAATGGTTTACTTAAACCCACCAACATCTCCGCACTTCCAAGAGTTTTCACCACCTCCCATCCAACTCAAGAAAATGCATTCAATTGATAATCACTCTCACCCTTTCACCAATTACCCTACTTGATGTCCAATTTAATACTCCATCACCTTCACCACCTATTGTTGGTCATCCCATTCCTTGGAACCTTCTTGAGGCCCATGGAGATTCATGCTTGTGTTTGCATCACAACACGTACTCTCATATTTGGATTGAGAGATAAACACTAATATATGTTTCATATATGAACACATATGAACACAAAAGTATTGAACTGTATGGGCCTGGTGAAATATGGATATATGGGGATGGCTGCAATGGGGGGAATGGGGTGGAAAAATACTTATGGCTGAATGCGAATGGTTGGTATAAACATGGGAAAATGGGAGTATCAGAAAGAATGTGGGTGGGGGGCTCTCACAACCACTATTTTAATTTTAATGGATGATTATTGTTGGTTGCATTACTATTATGCCATATTTTTCCTTCTTGTTACATGTTAGAAATACTTGTATTATTCTAACTTGTTTTTGTAGCCAAGAAACCATAGCTCGATTCCTTGGTGCCTTTGAACGAGGGGGAGCACACATCAAGGGGGAGCATTTATTCTGTCAATTTAACTAGCAATTCTTGACGATGTCTTTTTGATTCTACAAAAAGGGGGAGAAAAGACATGAAACTCACTAAATACTTGTTTAAAAATAATTTTACATTTAATGAGTTTAAATTTTGTAATCATCAAAAATGAGGAGATTGTTGATAAAATATAATGCCTAAAAATATTACTAATATTTTTCACATCTTTACGTTTTGATAATCACAAAATATAAAAACGTTCAATGTAAAATTTTAACGGTAAACACGTCATAAGTATAAATATTCATTTCAAAATTTATATCACTCAAGATAATGAATAAATAAATGCTTAATACATTTTATGATCAAATAAATTTTTTATTCAACCTCACACTTTTATAAAATGTTGTAAACATTTTTTATAAACATTACAAAACATTTTCTACAATTAAAAGAAATGTTTTATTCAAAATAAACATTTTGAAATTCAAAATTTTGGACCTAAAACGACTAGAAAAGTTCTAGAAATTTTCCCTACACAAAAGGACAAAACGAGGAGCGCCCAGTCTAGGGCGGCCCCTTAATTTTAAGGGGACCACCCACCTATTTAAGGAGATCGCCCATAGACTGAATGACCTCCTCCTAGTTTGTGGCCTATAAATACTTCTCACCTTTTGCACTCATTCTTTTTGTTCTAAAACAGCCCCACACAATCGCAATAAACCTTTGATCATTTAATCATAAAGCTTTGTTTCCAAGTGATCCAAGCTCAATTCCTCAAGTGCAAGAGAAGAATACTTTCATCATCAAGTGAAGAAGTATTACACCTCAAGTGTATATTGCAATCTTGTTGCATCCATATCACATATTTGTAAATCAATTGTATATCTTGTATTTGTGTGTAGTAGCTAGATCTTAGCGATCTTTGTAAGTATAGTTAGATCGTGGTGATCTTACCAAGTAGTGTTAGATAGTTGTGATATAAGTTGTGTGGTAAAGTGAAGTCACAAAGTTGTAAAGAAGCCTTGAAGTTGTGAAGAAGTCATGAAGTTGTGAAGTCGTGAACAAGTCATGAAGTTGTGTTGTGATAGATTGGTTCTAGCTAAGATTAGAACTCAACATTTAGCTTTGTGTCGTAAATCAGTGTAAGAAACGTTGTGTACGGTTTTCTCCGCCATAAGGGAGTTTGTTGACATAGTGAAGAAAACTCTCAAGTTAGGTGCTCGGGGAGTGGAGTAGGGCGAAGAGGTGCTTCGTTACCGAACCACTATAAATCCTCGAGTTATGGTTTGATTGTTCTTACTCTTATCTCTTACTTTATCATTTCATATACTTATATTGTTCATATTGTGCAAGTATCGAATTCACAAAAAGTCGAATCTAAATTTTACAAACAAACATAAACCTTAAATCAAAAAGGGGTAAACTATTCAACCCCTCTTATAGTTTCCCACAAAATATATGATATTAATTTTTTTAATTGTTAAAATTATTATGCAAATATGATGATCAAGACCTAAAACATAGACATTAATTTTTGTGGTTATCGATCCACTGACTTTAAAAGCTTAGGGAAGGCTGGCATGTCCTAAATGGGCCTAAAAAGTGATTTTCAATTTGTATGTGCTATGTGGAGTGATATTTGTATAAGGCTTAACGCACTCGATTTATGTCAATGGAAGAGGCCGGAGTTTTATAGACGAAGAGCCTTATATGAATATGGTCATGTTTTAAATTATAGATTAATATGATCATATATTGAGATTTGCATGACTTATTGTTAAGGGTCGTTATTATTGAATAACTGTTATTAATTAGTTTTATGTTATATTTTTTATTTTTAAGTATGGACTTGTAGAGAAAATACGAGGTTTTTTGAAAAATAAATATTAACCATGACTAATTATAATGAAATCGATTTATGTATGGACTATTTATAGTTCATAATGTGTTTTTCAAATTAAAGTTTTATTTTGAATGGTTAAAACTAGATGTATGGAGTTAAATGGCGAAGTGTACGCACTCGTGGTCAAGCTGAACATAAAATACTCATGGAAATACGCTCATCCTTAGGAATAAACTATAAGGAAGTTAAGCTGGAGTGGTCACCATCCTAAAGAATTCAGTTTTTTAAAATATGTTTCGCGCTGACCTGATTCTTCGCTTCTTTGTGTGTTCGATTGGAGTTACCATGAACCATGGCATGTCACTACAGTATACACGTTTTTCACCATTCATTAATCTTTATATTTGAAAACACGTTGAATCGTCAATTTTAAAAAAGGTAACACTATTTATACATTAGATGTATAAAAAATATGTGATACCGTAATAAATAACTAAATTGAGTAAAGTTTTTATTAAAATTTATGATACGAAGATATATGCATGCTTCTTCGTACATATTTGTCACAACAAATATCAAGGTTGCAAAAATCGTGAATCGTTAGCCGGGCGGTCGGCCGCCTTGTAGCTTGTAATCGGTCAAGGTGGGATTAATCGGATTGGCATTTTTGGCAAAGTTTGGGTATTTTCGGCAAGTTTTGTGTATTTCTGCCAAGATTTAGATATTTTTGGCAAGTTTTTTTCTAAAAAACAACTTGTAATAGATTTAAACAGTTAATATAAGTGATCAAAACAAGTTTATGGTGAGTTTTAGGTACTTTCGGCAAGATTAGAAGGTTCCTGTCAAGTTTGACCATCGTTGATCGCCGTTGACTAGGGTTGACCTATTTGTTTGACCCTGTTACATTAATCGGCAAGGTTGGTGGCCTTATAGCGTCTAATCGATGATTAATCGGCCTTGTAGACCTTGTTTTGCAACACTGACAAATATAATACCCTTTTTAAATAAGTTATTGCCATCCAATTCGTAAAAACACTTGTAGATGTTTTTTACTATGTGTGAGACGTATGTAGATCGTAATCCCAAGGTGATTGTACACTTTTTCGTGAGACGTTAGTGTTACACAATCACAGTTTTTTATTGGACGACTTAATCGGTTTATTGGTGAGACCTTAGATCGAGGCATAGATGGGATAAACATGCTCATGCTTACTAGAATATTATTGTAATAAAGTAAGTCCCATATAGTTCTAGGAATTTCACTGGTGGCAATTATTGATCGTCAATTACCTTTTGAGTACACCATTCCTTACAGATCAACAATGTGGTGGTGGTACGTCAAGTAGGATCCCAGTCTTTAGAAAATTAATTGTTTATTTGATTAAACATGGGTAGTTAATTTTCTTCAAGAAGTTTTATCGAAAATACTAATTCTTGAACTTTAACTATGTTTTGTAAATGGCACTACCTGTCTAAAACATAAACCATTCGGCTTTCAGGTCGATGTTTGAAATTTCTGGAAACAATTTCAATGACTGGTTTCGTCAACTTAAGTTAGTCTTGAGAGTTGAAAAGGAAATTGTTTGTCATTGAACAGCCTATTTCCCCTGTTTCACCTACCAATTCTGAGTACTTGCGCAATGGAATGCGGTATATGATTCATGATGAGGTGGCTTGTCTTATGCTCGAAAGTATGACTCCTGAACTTTAAAGACTATTCGAAAATTCCTCACGTTATGAAATGCTTCAGGAGCTTAAATCTATGTTTGAGAAACAAGCTGGAGTGGAGTGGTTTGACCTGATCCAAACTTTCCATGCTTGTAAACAGGATGAGGGAAAACCAGTTGGCCAATATGTCATAAGATGAAGAGTTATGTGGAACTAGAACATCTTGGTTATGTGCTCCTACAAGAGCTTAATGTTGGTTTAATCTTGAATGACCTCACTACAACAAGCATAACATAGGGAAGACAGTTGGTGAACTACATGCTATGCTCATTGAGTATGCAAAGGGTTTACCTAAAAAGGCTAAAACACCATAAGTAATGATGATTAAAGGTGATAAAATCCAGAAATCCAATAAGAAATCGCTTAAAGCTAATGGCAAGGGAAATGATAAACAAGTTTATATCCCTAAGCCTAAAAACCCTAAACCTTCTGCTAAAGATCACCCAGCTAAGGATGAAACCTGCCACCACTGCAAAGAAGTGGGTCATTGTAAGAGGAATTGCCCTGCTTACATTGCTGAGTTGATTAAGAAGAAGAAGCAAGTTGGCACTGCCAATTCTTCAGATGTATTCATAATGGAATTATTTTCTTTTCCTACTAAATCCTGGGTGTATGACACTAGTTGTGGTACTCATATTTGTAACACAAAATATGGTCTTGGAGGAGTAAGAAAAGCTGAAACAAGTAGAGGCTATTGGAAGTTTTGACTTCATTTTACCTAATGGCCTTGTGATTTGTATTTTAGAACAATAGGTCATTATGCACACTTCTAAAAAACTAGAGGTGTTGTATCATTTCACCATTTGGAGCAAATAGGATTTGTACAGTGTTTATATATGGATTTTGACATTTTAGTTCTAAGACACAATGTGTTTTAATTTTAAAAGGCTAGTCCCATAAATGGTATGTATGAAATAATATGCATGATCTGTACCAAATGATAATTCTATTTATAGTGTTAGCAGCTAAAAGAGGCCAAACAAAATTTAGAGACTCCTAACATAACTATGGCACTGCCCGTCTTGCTCATAAGAAGTAAGAAACGTATTAAAAAGCTGCAACAAGAAGGGCTTTTAAAATCAACAGATGATGAGTCATTTGATCAATGCGTATCTTGTTTCATTATCGGGTAAGATGACAAGGAAATACACTAGCAGCACTAACTTTATACTAGCAGTACTAATATATACTAACAGTAGTAACTATGAACTAGCAGTACTAACTTTATACTAACAGTAGTAACTGTGAACTATCAGTACTAACTACTTAGCATATTTTTCATTAAAGTTAATGAACAACACTAACTTTAGCTTAGCAACAGTAACACAAACCTGTGCAGCAGTAACTCTAAGATCATCAAGAAGTCTTTTAATCCCAACAACTTCGATCAGATCAAGGAGGCGAATACATTAGTTAAGAGTTTAAAGATTATCTTAAAGCTTGTGGAATTTTTCAACAGCTTACACCTCCATATGCACCACAACACAATGGGGTGTCTGAAAGGAGGAATCATACTTTATTAGACATGGTTTGATCAATGATGAATCTTACAACTCTACTGTTATCCTTTTGGGATTATGCTCTAGAGACTGCTACACGCATTCTCAATATGGTTCCAACCAAGAAGGTTGATAGAAACCATACAAATTATGGTATGGAACATATCCTAACTTGTCTTACTTAAAGGTCTGGGGATGTGAGGTGCTTGTGAAGCGGGATATGCCTGACAAACTCCAACAAATATCTGTTAAGTGTATCTTTATAGGATACCCAAAGGAAACGATGGGTTACTATTTCTACTTTCTACCTGAAAACAAAATAGTTGTTGCGAGGTATGCTGAGTTCTTGGAGAAAAATCTTATATCTCAAGAAGTCAGTGGGAGGGCCAAAGAACTTGAAGAAATTCAAGATAAAGATACATCACCTTCTGAAAACACTAGTGAGATTCCTATAGAGGTTGAAGGTTTTAAACCACCTCAAGAGGAAGTTGTTCCCATTCGTAGGTCCGCAAGGACACATCGAGCTCCCGATCACTAATGTCTAAATATATAAGTGGGGGAGCATAGTTTAGGGGATTTTATGAACCCAATAACTATAAAGCTTCAATATTAGATTTGGAATCTGATAAGTGAGGCGATGCTATAAATGCAGAAATGCAATCCATGAAAGATAATCAAGTCTGGTGCTTGGTTGATCTTCCTCCTAATTGTAAGACTGTTAGGAGTAAATGGCTTTTTAAGGAAAAGACTGACATGGATGGCTTTGTACACACCTATAATGCTCGTCTAGTAGCAAAGAGTTATACGCAAACCTACAGGGTTAATTATGAAGAAACGTTCTAACTCGTTGCTGACGTTAGAGCTATTAGGATTCTTATAGCCATAACGGCGTTCTATGACTATGAGATATGGCAAATGGATGTTAAAACTGCCTTCTTAAATGGTTATCTTAATGAAGACATTTATATGGTACAACCTGAAGGTTTTGTTGATCCTAATCATCCCAGGAAAGTATGCAAGCTTCAAAGATCCATTATGGTCTTAAGCAAGCATCAAGAAGCTGGAATAAAAGATTTGATGAGGAAATCAAAAGATTTGGATTTGCTCAAAATCTTGATGAGCCATATGTATATCAAAAGGCTAGTGGGAGTAATGTTACATTCCTCATCTTATATGTCGATGACATAATTATAATGGAAAATCATATTCCAAGTTTACAAAGTGTAAAGTCATATCTTGGAAAGTGTTTCGCCATGAAAGATTTGGGGGAAGCAGCATTTATTCTTGGAATCAAAATCTA
>BQNB010099635.1:0-19372 GCA_026074375.1 Tanacetum coccineum | reverse complement strand
TCAACTTTTTGTGAGCTTGATGTTTTGTGATGTATTCAGTACGTTAATTTATTTCTGTAGTTAGCGACAAATCTTTTCGTTTCTAACAACTTTTATGAAGTTTTTATTCCCACATTGGTCAAATAAAGACATTTTGGCATGTTTATATACTGTGGTGTAAATGGATTTCATAAGTTGATACAAGTGTCATGTAGCCATATGTCAATATTTGATGGTGTATTCAAATTTACGGTTTATACCATAATGGTATGGTCATACTGTATATGGTTAAACTCATACAATATGGTCATATATGGTTAAACTCATACAAGTTGTCAGCTTTTTGTGTCTTGATGAATATATGAAAGCGGTAACTCAAATATATGAAACCTGCTTCTAGAGCCAACTTCGATAAGAAAAGATCGTTTATAAGCACCGCTAGGGCTAATATACAAACTGTTAGGACTCTTTGGGAAATATATAGTGTGACGGGTTAGCAAAACATTAATTACGTTCAAGGTTTCTTAGAAATGAGCATACTTTTAGATGGGATATCTATACAACAAAGTGGCATCAGAAAGAGGTTTAGCAAAACACATCCATAATTTTAACCTGGTTCATCAGTGCCATCAAAACAGTCATCGTTCAACCGCCACTTCGTAAAACTTTTCGGTCCATCTACATATTGAACTCCATAACAGACCCAATCAAAAGTCGGGTTGGTTTGTTGTACGGGTCATAAAATTTGGTATCAATGTTATAAGCTACAAAAGTATATATATGATATGTACTTATTAAATTACGGCAACAAAGGCGTTGTGGATGTCGAGCAACTTTTTTGTATGTTTACTTTTCTGGAAATTTCTCTTCAGTTCTCAATCAGTCCCACATGGGTGAAAGTATAGAGATTGTGCTTGCATATATACTTCAGTGTAGACAGCTTACATATGTCAAGATTGATGTATTAACACAAAAAAATCAAGTCGCCAATTGGCATTCCATTAATTCTTGTCATTTTAAAGAGTAAGTTGGTTATCTTTATGGCTAAATCGTGGTAATTATATTTTTTCATGAACATGCTAATTTGACAATTATGCTATTTTGTAATTAATTTGTTTAGTAATTTAACAAAAACTCACATTTCAAAAGTCATCTATACCGTCTGTCCGTCTATATGTTGGTTTAACAAGTTGACATGTGTGCGTTAATTTAGCATAACGAAATACAAAGATTACAAACTAAGTGAAGGAACATGGTAAGGCAAGAATAAAAAACCAGGTGAACGAATCTGAAGACGAAATGCAACCTATTTTAGTTTACTTCAAAAATATTTCTGCAGGTAGTGTTTGTCTCAAAGATATAGTTATGAAATTTTCTAAGCATCTTAAAAGTGTTGCGCGAAAGAATTTGTATTGCCACTATATAATCATATCTGAGTTTGATATCATATTTCTCATAGCTTTAATCCGAAAACAATGATAAAAGAGAAATTAAAAATTACTCAATTACAGTGTTGTGTTGTGTCTTTTAAGCACCTGCAAAGACCATTATGCCCTCACGTGCAAGGCACGTGAAGGACTTAACAACCATTGACTAAAGCCCGTTAGTCAAAAGGACGATCCAAGAGACAAAAAATACAAATTTAGGACGATTTAAGTATTTTTTTGGAAAATAAAACGAAACGCGTATTTTCGAGGGAAGAACGCGTTTTTTTGTCTTTAAAATCCTAATAGGTTGGACTTCTTTTTTTGCTTCCACCCACTTCCCATGTCGCTTTGGGATAGTAAAATTGAAAAAAAATAAAAAATGATGTCTTTAAAATCCTAATAGGTTGGTCAAACGTGCTCAGTTTTGACCGAAATTCATGTGTCAATAGTTATGATTTATAGTGTTTAGACACTGTGAGTGTATGTGTTTATGTAATACATTAACTAAGATATGTTTAAAACGAAACTCTTTGTCTTTTAAATCCAACTTGAAACTTTTGTTGCCTTCTTGGTTCTCACATCTGATATTAGAATTACTTTTCTTTTTATCTACAACATAACGACTAGCAAAATAATCATAACTGAAATAAACTAAAACAGCACCAAAAGTATACCATACATATTCTTTTTAACCAAATTGATGTGTGTGGACTGTGGAGTAGCCTATTCATGGATATGTTTGGTTTTCATAGTGCAAGTGTAAGTAAGTTTGTGGCTCATGAGGTAATTATTTTCAACAGCAATGTTCTATCTTGGTAATTATACTTTTATAAGCATGCTGCTAGTTTGTTATTGATACTATTAGTACTCATTTTTAATTACAGGCTTACAACAACAAAGATTTCGAGTCCTCATCAACTTTTTTGAAGAATTTAGTATGAAGTATAGAGTACCACATCGGCCAAAGAGCTAACTTATTCTTGTTTATATATTTCAGTGAATCAGCATGCACCGTTCGCTCAAGATGTTAGTGTTGTGTAGTTCTGGATATATTTGTGGGATAAAGCCGTAGAATACCAACGAACTTTGCCTAATTTATCGCTTTGGTACGTGTACTGAAACAATTATCGATTTGGTACGTGTACTTACCAACGAACTTTGCCTAATTTATCCTTTGGTACGTGTACTGAAACAATTATCGATTTGGTACGTGTACTTACATAAAGTGTTCTCATTTGCACATTTTGATGATGTCTCACGTTATTGATGTGGCAAAGTTCGTTGGTATTCTACGGCTTTATCCCTTTGTGAGCAAGTATATATGAATTCAAGATGTTAAAAATTCCTTTCTCTCTCCTCAAACTGATTTTCGCGCCCAAAATCCCCCATTAATAATCTCATAAAAACCTTCATTTCGTTGCCTTTTTCTAATCAATTTTCAAAACCGATTTGTGCATTCAATTCTGCTTTGAATTCCGCACAAGATGATACTGTTTGATTGAAAAATCTCGCAGTATTGTGGTTTTTGATTTTTTGAAGTGATTTTGGCGCTATTTTTCGTATTTCTATACTTTACTTTACTATAATGAATCGTCTATCATCTAGTAGAAATAAGAAGGTTCCTAATAAGTTCAAGGATATGATTCATGATTTGAGTAATAATGGAATGACGATGAAGAATATGCTTAATAAGGATATGGTTCAATCTATGGAGAATGATGTGGATTCAGGAAAGGAGGGTGTAGGAACTGAATGCTGTGTAGAAGGAGCTGAGATGGGAAAGGAGATGGAAAATGGTGGTGAATGCAATAGTTCTGGAAAGATGGATTGTGGAAATAATGGAATGGAATCTCAATATACCAATGTAAGTGAATCTGTTACTGTTGATACTACTTGTCCTGTTACTAATCCTGATGAGAAACTTGTTGCTAATAAGGAGAATGTAGTGGATAGTAAAGAGAATAACTCATATGTGGAAGCACTTAGTAAGAATTTGATTGAAAGTGATAATAAGTTGTTCTCAGTTCCTACTAGTGTTAATGAAAAAGGTGAGGAAGTAGTTATATTTGATGAGGAGTTAGTGAATGAAGGAAGTGAAAAATGGAAATTTACTGTTTGTGGCTATTTTGTTGGTAGTAGTATGCCTGTTTATGAAGTAAAATACAACATTAGGAGGATGTGGGGTAAGTATGGGCTGAGGGATATTGTGGTTGATAATGATGAAATTTGCTATGCCAAGTTTAAGGATGAAGAAAGTATGAATTTAGTTCTTGAGCAAAGCCCTTGGATGGTGAATGGCAGACCTTTTATTGTTCAGAAATGGGATCCTCAAGTGACTATTGTTAAGTCCGCTCCCTGTAAAATCCCTGTGTGGATTAAGTTGTTTAATGTCCCATTAGAAGCCTGGAGCATTAAGGGAATTAGCACCTTATCCAGCAGGTTGGGGAGGCCTATTATAATGGATAAAGTTACTGCAGACATGTGTAATAGAGGGATTGGTTGGCTAGGCTATGCAAGGGTGCTTGTGGAAATTGAAGCAGGAAAGGCTCTTGTATAAATTGAAATCAATTAAGTAATAACAATAAATAAAAAAAGAAAAGTTCTAAATGGGTTAAGGTTGAATACTCTTGGAAACCTATGGTGTGTGAACACTGTAAAGTATTTGGGCATAGCCTCTTCAAATTGTTGGATTATGTGAGTTGGACTAGCTCGTAACACGACCTAGAGTGTTGAGCCTATTGGGGCGACACACATAAAACATTCAGAGCACGTTATAAGAAACTTCACGAAACGTTTTCTATGTAAAACTCTTTAGACACGAATGATTAAGACTGAACCTTGGCTGTCTTTGTATGTGGCCAGCTATAAGGAGGTTTTTAGAGAGTGTGTTTTCCTGTGTATGATCGTACATAAAGGTGGGTGAGGGGTTTATATACCCCTCAAACCCTAATGATGATAAGGCACTAAAGAATACATCTATGCTTATCATGACTCTCTCAATTCTTCCTTATCTTTTATCTCTTCCTTATCAACTAGATACAATGAATCAAGCCCCTCTCTAGGGCTGCATGTAATTGGTTTGAATTTTATTGTTTCTATGTAAATTAAGGCAACGACATGCAATCCTTCCATAACTAATAAAACCAACCTAGCTGAGCACAAACATAAAATGATAAAAAGAAATATAGATTAAAATTAAATTGTTTTTAAGTTGCTATTTAATCTATTCTTGTTTTATCTCGGCCTGTAAGACTCACGCAACATGTTATTGATGTATGTGGCGATCTGGCACTTTAGCAGAATACCTATTGAGAGTCTTATGTTCTCCAATGGCAGGAAGACTCTTTGAGACTCCGAGTCATTATGTGATATTACTTTTACCTGCTTTTCATTTTTAGAGTTGTTCTCAATTTTCATCCATTATTAGTCTGTTTAATTGCTTAAATGGGATTAGCCTTGTGTCTAGTCAATATTGCAAAATAAGATTTTATGAAACTCTTAAAACCTGACTAATACTTATAAAGTAAAGTTGGATGTGAACATGTCTAATATAACACACATAATGTTATTCCCTGTGACCAATTATGTTGTTATTTGTGAAATCGCGGGTTTTTTGACAAATTAATATGGACATAAAAACAATGAAATTTGATTTTCTTGTTTGAAGCTGTAGTTTTGACATGCGCGATATGGGTTGAAATTGATGCTTTAATTTTCTCCCGCCACCACAACATGCTTCGGCATAGTGAGGAATTATTGAATTACTTGTCTTCGGACTAAGTAGTAGTACAATATAAGGGTTGATCAAGTTGAAATTCCCACCCATATTGGCAATCATAAAACTAATGTTAACAAAAGGGGTTTCTTACATACATTACGCATTTGTCAATTGGAAGTATGGCTCACACCATTATGGACAAACTAAGAAGAGAAGTTAAAGGCGGGTTTGAAGGAAAATTCCCCAAAATGAAGTCAGGTTTTTTAATACGCTTTATTCGCGCTGAACCTGTTTCTCCGCATTCTTTGTGCGTCCTAAATGAGCACCAGTGAACATTTACTAAAAGATTGCTATACAAAAGGTTAACAAATGTTTTTCTTAACTTTGTGCTACAAGATGTTTTGCATGCTTCTTGTACACGATTTTGTCACATTTATGTGTATACCCTTATATGAAATTTTAAGTCTATGCCAGCCAAAATTAGAACACGTGCAATTGGCTTGACCTCTCTAGTCAGACCTCAGGGCCTTGCCAACCCGTGGCGAATTTTTTCATAGGTCAACCTATATTAAATTTCGCACGTTCTGTTTTGGTGACTTAAATCGAGGTTTCCTGGTCAGGACCTCGGACCCTAGCATAAGATGAGACCAAATATGCTATTTGACATTACTATAAAGTTACTAATGTCATAAGTCTCATAAATCTAAGAGTTGCATTTCTGCAATTAACGCTCGTCGCTTACCCTCTACCTCTTGCCAACTTGTTTACGACTTTGAGTCAGAACCCTCTGTAATAGTGGGAAAGGTTCAAGTTGATCTTAGTCCCTTATTAGTAATTAAATTGGTTATTTAATTCTTAAGAATTTAATATCGACAATACGAATATTTGAACTTTTTCACATTGTAGAGTGACAAAAATACCCCGCGATCAGCTAAACAGATTCGGTCTTCAGGGCTTCTTCGAGAAGCAAAAACTGACAGGACCCAACTTTATTTATTGTATAAGACAACTTAGGATTGTACTATCAATTGATGATAAGTTGAATTACCTAAGAGCAGCCACTTCCTCCTCCTGCTCACTGTAGCTCCTGCGGGTCACATTTGCTCCTGAAATCCTACGCAGCTCATACTGCTTAGTTAAAGGATCAAAAGAGATTTCTGGACTCAAGCTCTGACCAGGGAGCAAGAGATCCAACGAAATCTGGAAAAATCTCCATGCTAATACATGCAAAAGGAGTTAAAAAGCTCTGTTTGCCCAGCAGCGCAGAGCAAGAGGCTTCTACAGACGAACAGCGTGATTTTTCACGGCGCTTGTAAACAGGTAAAAGAGAGGTTAGTTAGCTCGTATGTTTTGAAAATGAAGGGCTATATTGACAATCTAGAGCGTTTGGGGAACCCCGTGATACTTGACCTTGCTGTGAGTCTATTCTTACGGTCTACGCAAGGAATTTACGGTTGTGCAGAACTACAACATGCATCGCCTGGGGAAGACGGTTAACGAGTTGCAGCAATGCTAAAGCTCCATGCTCAAACCTATCTGCCCAAAAACAACGCTCCTTGCACTACATGCTACCGAGCTGGTAAAGTCCAAAAGGTAAAAAAGCACAACAAACCGCAACCCTCCCAGGCTGGCCGGGGACAAAAATCGAGTAAAATGGAAACATAAGCACGCTTTTGCTCCCAACCCAAGATTCCCCCTCCACCCACCGAGGGAAGATCCCGCAAGGACTCAATCTGTCCCTGAGTGTGGTGAGACATGACATTGAGAAGAGGAACTAGTCCTCAGTACTTAGCCCGAGTTGCTAAAGAAGAAAAAGAACACAGCCTCTGGAGCTGGTGGTGGTTCAGGTATCCGATTATAAACTCAAATTACTTTTCCTTAATAGATCCATGGAATCTATGACACTGTGTGGCACTCCATATTTGTAATACAACGCAGGGTCTAAGGGCAAGTAGGAAACTGAAGCCGGGGGCTCTTAGCTTGTACGTGGGCAATGGTCAATGTGAAGCTGTGGAAGCAATTGGCAACTTTGAATTATCTTTCCCTAGCGGATTAGTTATTGTTTTGAACAATTGTCATTATGCTCCTTCTATCACTAGAGGAGTAATTTCAGTTTCCCGTTTGTACGAAGATGGTTTTTATTACCCTTCGTGGAATAAACAATTTCAAGTTTCTAGGAATAACATGTTATTTTTTTAGTGCTAATCTCAAGGGATGATTTTTGATATTGATTTTTCTAATTCTTATACAAAATGAAAATACAATATATACTTTCGCAAACAAAAAGAGCCAAACTAAGACTTGGACACTGCTCCTTGTGGCATTACGTCTAGACACATCAGGAAGAAACGCATCGAAAAGTTGCAATACGATGGACTTCTCAATTCAACTGACCTTAGGGCTTTTGAAAAATGCGTCTCTTGTATGTCTGGAAAGATGGCAAGAAAATCTTACACACATCAAGTGGAAAGGGCCCAAAGACTACTTGACTAATACACGAACAGAAAACACCGCTGTATGTGCCCATGTTAAGATTCACTTCAAGCAAGGAGAGCAAGCTACTTCGTCACGGGTTCACTGACCGACTTAGTCGTTATGGTTATGTTTACTTGTTAAAGCATAAACATGAAGTGTTTGAAACTTTCAAAGTGTTTCAAAAGGAAGTAGAAAATCAACTCGGCAAGACCATAAAATCGCTACGTTCTGATCCGGTGGGGCGAGTATAATGGTCAAGAGTTTTTGGAATCATCTCAGGACAGGATTATCGCCCATCGTACTCCTCCTTACACTCCACAACACAATGGTGTGTCGGAAGAGGAGAAACAGAACCCTACAGATATGGTTCGATCTAATGATGAATTCAACAACTCTTCCAAATGTCCTTTTTTGGTATTAACTCTTGAGACTGCTGGCAACGCATTCTCAATATGGTTCCAACTAAGAAGGTTGAAAAGACACCATACGAAGTATGGCATGTCAAGCCCCTAAGTTGTCTTACTTAAAAGTCCTGGTTGTGAGGCCCTGTTAAGCAGATACTCTTACAAGCCTGACAAGTTAGAAACCCAGTCTATTAGTGTATCTTCATAGGATACCCCAACGGAAAGGAATGGGATATTCTCTACTAACCTTATCCCGAGAACAAATTCCTTGTTGCTCGAAAATGCTGAATTCCTAGAAATAATCTTATAGATCAAGAAGCAAGTGGGAAGTTAGAAGATCTTAAATAATTCACGAAAAAGAACGCATCCTTCAATAGACACTTAAGCTGAATCATGAAGAGGATGATCTAGAATTGGATGAAACATCAAAGTGATATCATTCCCATATCGAGGTCCACAGGACAACGCCGTCCCACAATCGCATGTGTTTATTCATCGATGCTGAGGAAACAATGAGTTATAGGGGATCTCGGTGAACCCTCTAACTAAAAGTCTTGCAGTTGTGTAGACCACCTCGAGTCTCGGATTAATGGCTTACAGCTATGGAATGTGAGAAATGCAATCCATGAAGACAACGAAGTTTGGATCTTTGGTTGAACTTCCTCTAATGGCAAAACACGTTGGTAGCAAGTGGCTCTTTAATGAAAAGACCGACATGGATTGAGCTGTACACACCTATAAAGCTCGTCTGTGGCGAAGGGCTTATACTCCAAACCCCAGGGATTATATGAGGAAACCTCTCACCTTTATCACCATTAAGCTATTATGATTCTTATATCCATAGGCCAGGGGGGTACTTAACTATAGATTTGGCAAATGGGATTGTCAAACGCTTCCTCAAAGATATCTCCCAAGACGAGGTTTACATGAGCAAACCTGAAGTTTTGTCAATCCAAATAACCAGAACCGAAGTAAGCAAGCTGAAACGTTATTATGGGCTTAAGCAAGCATCAAGGCAATGGAATAAGCGTTTTGATGATGAAATAAAGAAATTTGGTTTCAGTCAAAATGGCTGATGAGTCCAGGTTATATCTAAAAGCTAATTGGGATAAATGTCACACTTCTTATCTTGTATGCGATGACATATTGATCTGGAAATCAGCATTCATGTTACAAGATGTTAAATCCTACTAGGGAAAGTGTTTTGCCATGAAAGATTTAGGTGAAGCTGCATATATTCTTGGAATCAAGATCTACAGAGATAGATCAAGACGGTTGATTGGCTTATGTCAAAGTGCTTATATCGAAAAAATCTTAAAGCGGTTTCACATGGAGAATTCCAAACGTGGGAGTATCCCCATGCAAGATAAGCTAAGATGAGTAAATCACAAGGTTCCTCAACACCTGCTAGAATTGAAGCGCATGCAAAGAGAGATCCATAGCGCTCGGTCGCTGAGGTATCAATTATGTATGCTGTGAGATAGTACTCCGCCACTGATGATGCGATCGCTCAAACATTAACAATAAAGCCGATTTCAACAGAATCCAGGTGATCTTCACTGGACTACTGTTAAGAACATTCTGAAGTATCTCAAGAATACTAAGGATATGTTTCTAGTTTACGGAAGGTGATCTCAAACGAGAGCTCAGGATTTCTTGCTACACTGATGCTGTATGATCTGAACGGAATGCTGATGACCTCTAAGACTCATACTGGATATTGTTTCGTTTTGAATGGAGGTGCGTTGATTGGAATAGTGCCAAAGCAAAGCATTTTCGCATACTTCAGCTGCAGAGCGGATTATATTGCTGCCTTTGATGCTTCTAAGGAAGGCCGTATGGGTTAGGAAAAACAATTTCTGGGCTCGGTGTTGTTCCCACAATTGAAAAAAACCCATTAATATGAAGTGTGATAATACTGGAGCAATTGCTATAGCTAATGAGTCTGGAATCACTAAAGGTGCTAGACATTTCTGTGCCAAAGTTCACTACCTTCGTGAAGTTATTGAATTTGGTGACATAAAGTTAGAAAAAGTTCACACAGATGACAACTTAGCTGAAACCGGTACAAAAGCGTTAGCTTTTCCAATGCAATTCTGAACTTACTAAATATTGGAATGCTTCCACAGCTATTAGTTTTTCATGTAAATCTGTGTTGATTAGTCATTTAGATAATTGGATGTAAAACAATTTATTTTCTGATGAAATAAGAACGAGGTATTTTTGTTATCATTCATATAACAATTGTTTGTCCTATATTTGCATATTTAATCCATGAATGATTTATCATTCTAAATATGTCCATTGTCGGTTAACAATATGGGAGTATTGTTACATAAGGCAAATGTGAGTGTATGGTTATATTTTTTTTTGAATCTAAGAAGGTTCCCACCAAAATCATATTTTACTCACAAGGGATGCGTATTGGAACTCCCCAAACCTTCGAATGTTTAATTTATGATCCCGTTGTCATAAGTAAAAAATTTTAAAATGTTAGTTAGTCCATCCTTAGACTTGAGAATACATACAAGTTATGGATGAGTGTGGATATCACTTTTTAATTCTATGTCAAACGCTGTCCTGAAATATGGTATTATAAAGACTATTATTGGAAGTGATGTGAATCACATTCACAACACATTGTATTCAACAAAGAACTTTGTTCTCCACGTTGATATGTGCAGAATAAAATACCTTGGCGCCTCTCCATATAATTAATCATATAATTACGTGTTGGCCGAACCCAACGTTAATGCAAGAGGATTCTTGATTACATTTGGTATATCTGATTGAAATTCAATAACAAACCTAAATGGTTAAACTATACAATGAGTTAGTATCCATATCCATGGTTTAACGTATTTGAACAAAGGATTATTATAGCAAGAGATAAAATATCACCTGCTATTTAGAATGTTTATAACTCTATCGCAGACAACTTCTAGTTTTAAAAACAAAAAGTTATATAAACTGGTATTATCTATTGGGCCTAAGTGGGTTAATTTTCCAAATATTATTAATACGATTAGCCCAGATGAAAAAAGTAGTAATAGATTTGACCATTTAACCTATTGTCCTACTCTTAAAAGCCTATTGCGTACTTTTTCACCTTCTTCTTCAAGAATGCGTCTGAATCAGCAGCATTTCTTCTTCTTTTCTTTTCGTTTTTTTTTTCTTTTTTTCTTTTAAGGTATGCACTTATGTTTTAATTGTATTTTATAGGGTGTGCACTTATAATTTTTCAGTGTATTTTGTAGTCACTTTTTTGAAAAAAATCAAATTTTTTTACACTAGCCCGTCGAATCGAAGGGTATGCACGTGCATACCCGTGCTACACTACAAGTCCGCCCCTGTATATAAACCCCTCACCCCCACCTTTCTGGTACGACATACACAGAAAACACACTCTCTATATTCTGCCTTTTCTTCTCCTTATCACATACAGCCAAAATCTAAACCTTTGACATAACAGTTTTGATTTTGGTTCTCTATAATACCTTCTACCATTTTTGGTTGACTCATTTTGGGTTTATCCAATGTTGGTTTGACCCCACATCTGATCCAGAAGGTATATAACATAGGTTTACTAGTTCTCATAGGTTGACAACAAATTAGAAACACCAAGGATTTGTTTTATTTGATTTCGGTTGTACCTGTTCATTTTCGGTTCAAACCGAATTCGGTGAAACCCTTGTTTTCACTTTGTGATTTTCGGTGGTCCATACAAGAGTGGTATTTTGGATTATATTTAGGGGTGATTTTATTACAAGTGTTGTTTGGGATACACGTGGAGTTTGGACTAGCATCCGGGCGTGCTTGTTTACGTGTTTGTGTGAGCACTCGTAGAGGTGACAATTTAGTCACTAGTTTCATACATTTGGTTTCATTTATTTGCTGGTGACTACGAGGGTATGTTCCTATTTATTTTTCATGTCCCTTATTATGTGTTTTTGTATGTTAATTATTATACTAGACTAGATCTATCCGCTGCGTACTCGTATGAGTTAATGGTTAACTTGATTGTTAAATTCCAACACAAATGCACACTTAGGCCAAGAACAGAAGAGGAGAAGGAAAAAGTTAATATTGCAGGAAATAAGGGGAAGAGTAAGGAAGGTTATACAGAAGTCAGAAATGGGAAAAGTTTTAATGGTTTTGGTGGTAATTTCAACAGAAGACAGGATGTATATCAAGGGACCAGAATTGGAATTGTAAAGACTATGTGTGTGCATAAAGTTCCAGGTGGTAAAGGATTGTGTAACTAATGATAAGCAACCAGGGGCTGTGAATCAAGTTTTTTCTCCTAGAGTGGCTAAATTGTGGAAGGTAGGGAAGGATAATATGGAAAAATTAAAGAGAAGTGCTTACAAATATGCTGTTTTAGCTGAGGTAAATGAAGAGAATAATAGAAAGAATAATGATGAGATTATGATTGATAAAAGATTGATTGTGGATGAATTTGTGAAAAAGAAACAACAACCTTCTGTGTCTGAAACTAAGGATTGGTCTTATGACATGATTAAGTACTTCAAATATGCTTGGGAAGCAAGGGAGAAAGGAGAACATGATGATAGTGATGAGGAAGATGTTGAGGTGGTTTATGATGAATCAGTCCAATCTGTCATTGCTAATGAGGTGGAAAGTGAGGGGGGAGGTATGGAAAATATTCATTAATGGATTTCAAAATGTCTGTTTGGAATATCAGGGGAATGAGTACTGAATTAAAACAAAAAGAATTGAGAAAGTATATAGTTGAGGAGAAGTTGCAGATGCTAGCTATCCTTGAAACTCATTTGAAAACTAAGAATATTGCTAAAATTGTTAATAGTGTGTTTGGAAGTTGGAATTGGTTGTCAAATGTTGATCAAAGTCCTACTAGTTGTAGGATTATTGTTGGTTGGAACAATCAGGTTGTCAAGGTGATGGTTTTACATGTATCCAAACAGTCTGTTTTGTGCCTTGTGGAGACTATTCCTGACAAAATCAAGTTTTATGTTAGTATAGTTTATGCAAGTAATAATGGGAATGAAAGAAGAGAGTTGTGGACTAGTTTGTAGATGAATATGAACATTGTTGGTCCTCACCCTTGGGTTATAATGGGTGACTTTAATGTCACTTTAAAACCTGAGGAACATTCTAATGGAGGGTCAGCAAGCAATATGGATATGCATGAATTCAGTGATTTAGTGAATGCAGTAGAAGTTGAGGATCTTTGCAGCTCAGGTTTCTACTTCACATGGACTAAATCCTTAAAGAATCCTAATAACTCTACTTTGAAGAAGCTTGATAGAATCCTTGTGAATGACAGTTTTATTACCAAGTATAGCAGAGCTCATGGTGTTTTTCTCCCTTACTTGATATCAGATCATAGTCCTGGTGTTCTGATTTTCCCTGAAGGTCTTCCCAAAAAAGTCAAATCCTTTAGATTTACAAACTATATAGCTGATAAACAAGAGTTTTTGGATGTAGTGGCCAAGGGTTGGGATACTCATATTCATGGATGTCTTATGTTTCAAGTGGTGAAGAAGCTCAAAAACTTGAAAAAACCTTTGAATCAATTGAATTGGAAGCATGGTAATTTGTTTGATAAAGCCAAAATTTTGAAGGATAGCCTGCAAGTGGCCCAAGAAGAAATTGATAAAGACCCTTTTAATGAGGATAAGAAGAAAAAGGCTATAACTATTTTGGAAGAATATACAAAGGTCTCTAAAGATGAATTAAAGTTGCTTCATCAAAAGGCTAAAATCAACTAGCTAAGAGAAGGGGATAAGAATACTGCATATTTCCACAATATTCTGAAAGCTAGAAAGCATAAGAATATAGTGGAATCTATATGTGATGATAATAGAGTCAGGTTCTGGGGTGATGATGTGGCTATTCAGTTTGAAAGGCATTTTCAAAAATTTTTGGGTACTTCTAACCAAGTGATGCCTCTGGAGCAATTAGGGGATATTATCCAACTGAAGCTCAATACTGAAGATGCTGAAGCTATGATTGTGGAGGTTTCAGACAATGAAATTAAAGATGCTAGGTTTGATATTAATTCTTTAAAAGCTTCAGGTCCTGATGGGTATACATCATGTTTCTTCAAGAAGGCCTGGAGTCTGATTGGAAAGGATGTATGTATGGCTATAAGAGAGTTCTTTAGTAAAGGGAAGCTTTTAAAAGAAGTGAATACTACACTGGTTGCTTTGGTCCCCAAAGTTGACACTCCTAATCAGATTTCTGATTTTAGACGAATAGCTTGTTGCAATGTACTCTACAAGTGCATTAGCAAGATCCTTACAAATAGAATGAAAAATGGTCTGAGTAAAGTAGTCAGTATCAATCAAAGTGCTTTTATTCCAGGGAGGCATATCCAAGATAACATCCTCCTTACTCAGGAATTATTAAGGGGATATAATAGAAAACAAGAGACCAATAGGTGTGCTATTAACATCCAGAAGGCTTATGATACAGTCAGTTGGAAGTTTTTGAAAGATGTGCTTAAGGAAGTTGGTTTTCATCTGGTTATGATCAATTGGGTCATGATTTGTATCTCTATAGCTTCTTTTTCAATCTGCATTAATGGTGAGGTATGTGGATACTTTAAAGGTGGTAGAGGTTTGAGGCAAGGTGACCCTATGTCCCCATACCTCTTCACTTTGGTAATGGAGGTTCTTAATATGATAATGATCAAAAATATTAAAGATGACAGCAGATTCAAATACCACTATGGATGTAAGGAGCTCAAATTAACTCATCTTTGCTTTGCTGATGACCTCTTAATGTTGTGCAATGGAGATGTTGACTCTTTGAAAGTTATGAAAAAGTCTTTGGAGGAATTCAGTAAAGTCTCTGGTCTATTCCCTAATCATAGCGACACCAAGACCACCGTTCAGTTTGGACGCTAAGACATTGTCCCAAGCTACCCACGAAATCTTTCTATCTGAAGAATCAACACCGTTGAAGAACTTACTACGGATAGATTCCATAGTCTTCAACACGCCTTTTGGAACCTTAAAGATTGACATATAATAAATTGGAGAGGCCCCAAGAACGGATTTGAGAAGGGTCAATCTGCCGCCTATTCAAAGGAACTGAAGTTATATTATACATGTTATTCTATAGTTAATTCATTAGTTTTTCGAATTAGTGTAGAAAAATGTTAATGTTTCATATATAAATTGTTTCTGGTTCTTATGGAATTCAGGTGACTCTGCCAAAGGTAAAGCCAAAGTGGCTTGGAGTATTGTCTGCAAGCCTAAAGACCAAGGTGGTTTAGGGATAAAGTCACTTCATAAATGGAATGAGGTTCTTTTGGTATCTCAGTTATGGAAGCTTATTGAAATAAAAGAGTCCTTGTGGGTTAAATGGGTCAATACTATAAAACTTAAGAATTTAAGCATTTGGGAGGTGGATCACTCTGTTAATGATAGTTGGGGGTGGAAGAATATGTTGATGTTAAGAGATAAAGTGAAGCCACGTGTGTTTTATAAAATTGGTAATGGTAAAAATATATCAGCTTGGCATGATAAATGGTGCCAAATGGGTCCCTTGGACTGTATCTAACAGGGATCTATTTGATGCTAGACTAGCATTGGATGCTAAAGTTGCTGACATTATCATTAACAATAAGTGGAATTGGACTGAAGAATGGGTTGAAGATTTTCGTGAATTGAACCAGATCCTTAATCCTGTCATTGATGCTAATGCCACTGATAAGGTGTGTTGGGTTAATAGTGATAATAAGGAAGTTGATTTCTCAACAAAGGTTGCTTGGTTAAGTCTTAAAGATAATGATGCTAAAGTCCAGTGGAGTCATGTTGTGTGATTCTCACAGTACAATCCAAGACAAGCCTTTATTTTGTGGTTAGCAATTCAGAGAAAGCTAATGACACAAGACAGGATTATGAGATGGCAACAAGGGGCAATTCTTAAGTGTCCCCTATGCAATGTTTGTTCTTCAACTGTAGATTTCTCGCTAAGATTTGGCGATTGGATTTATAGGTAAAAAGGGAGGATGGAGAATGCTGATAGCACTTTATATAGAGTGGTGGATAAAATTTCTGAGAAACCTTCTAATAATAACATTTGGAGAATTATTCAAAGACTGATTGTTTCTGCTACTGTCTACTTCATTTGGCAGGAAAGAAACAAGAGGATTTTTCAAAGTGAGAAACGAACTCCTAAGGTTTTGTGCAGAAATGTTGAAGAGAGTATTGTCAGTATGCTAAGAGCTTTGAATGTTAAAAAGTCTAATGCAGATTGTTGCAAAAGTTTGGGGCCTGAATTGGTGTAATAATAGACTTGTGCAAATAGAGTAGCTCAAAGGAGCTTCAAAAGGTGTTGGATGTTGTCTGTAGGTATGATGTATGGTTTTTAGGGGTGTTTGGGAGAAGAAATTATTTTGTGGATTCTATCAATTTTGTTGTTTCCCTACTTTGGATGGATGTATTAGAGACCATAGAATGTTGTGAAGTCCTTGTACCTTGGAGTTATCCTGGGTAAGTTGGCCTTTCTGTCTCCACATTGGCTATACTATGATGGCCTTGGGAGGATCTTGTATTCTGATGTTGGCACAGTTATGGCCTCTTAACTGGATTAATGTACCATAAAGTAGGCTTCCTCATTTAGAAGGGTATATGGTCTGGCAGGGTTATGTATATTGATGGATTTTGATCCATGTATGCATAGCCATAGAAAGGTATGGATGGGTATAGAAGAGGGTGGGTGTTTCTTCCTTAGTGATGCCTGCTCCTCTTTTCTTCTTAATTCATCTTGTGAGGTTGTAGCTACATGATGGTTTTTGAGATCATAAGTAGGAATTGTAGCTAGGGAAAAGATGAGCCAATCTTATATTGTTGAAATGGGTGCTATATACCATATGATTGATGCCTGTTTCTTGTATTTCCTATGATTAGCGTGGATGGATGGTTGAACTAATCAGTGGATTGGTCTTGATTCAGGAAATGAAATCATATGGATATGGTTTCTGGTGAATCTAGTGAGCTTTTGATCAGGTTTGCTGCCTGGTCTAGGATACCTGAGAATGGGAAGTATCAGAGATCCTATGAAAGGTTTTGTCTGAGATAAAGGATGGCTTATCTGAGATCTTTGTTTGTTTTAGTTTGTGAATGTTGTGTAAGGTTTTGTTTCTGTCTTAGTATTAAGGATTTAGGCATGTCTAAATTCCTTGTTGCTATTCTGTATCATTGTTTTTTAATATAAAGCTTACTTTTTCACCGGAAAGAAAAAGAAAAAAAAGAAAAAAAAAAAATAGAAAAAAAAGAAAAAAAAAAAAAAAAAAAAGTATACATGAATTCATAAATCACGGTACTTGCTCAGAATCTTTCAGACTAATTAACAAAAATTGTTGATATATAAACCTTTAGCTTACAAAGTGTTGACTTTTTGGTAAATATATATAGTTTTTTGGGTTAGCCATATATTTACAGAAGAAAGAAGGTATATAAAGCAAATAGCAACATACATTTCATCAAAAGTAAGAAGAATTTATCAAGACTAAATATCACATATAACCTTAATTATTACATCGTTCTTAGAATGTTTTTACGTTTTCATCATATTTCTTACGTTTTCGTCCGTTTTTTTACGTTTTCGTCCGTTTTTAACGTTTTCGTCTGGTTTTTTTACGTTTGCGACTGTTTTTTAACCTTTTCGTCCGATTTCTTACGTTTTCGTCTGTTTTTTACGTTTTCTTCCGATTTGACCCATGATCTAGTTGGTCGATCCGACCCGACCCATGACCTATTCTTAGACCATGACTCATTTGACCCATGACCCGTTCGACCCAAAACCCATTTGACCCATGACCCAAACCGACCCGAACCGACCCATTTGCCACCTCTACATTTGGCTATGTTTGGATTTGTGGTGGGTGTGAGGAATCTTGGGTTCTTAAATTTGGTATTTTAAGGATGGAATCCGAGAACTCTCCTTAGTCAAATGCAATATGGCCTTTTCAAGTTGTGTATTCGATTTTGTAATCAGGAAAATGGTTCTTGATCATGGTTCGATAATTGAATGTATTTGATTGGGTTAAATGCACTCTATTTGGTTACATTTAGGTTTCTTTCTTTGTCAATGCATGATCGCATGTTCAAGCTGTGCATTAGATTTCATTATCAGGAAATGGTTCTTGATCATGGAGTTCGTTTCAGTTTTATCTTGTTTGACTTTTGGCATATAATGGTCAACGCTAGTCTTAAAAGTTGCTGGTTCAAGATCTATAGTTATGGGATTGCTTTCAAATTTTAAGTTGGGAGATGCTCATTGAGTCATTGTGTCATCAGTCTTAGTATCTGGTTTATCATGATATGGGCAGATATTAGGGATGTTCACGGGGCGGTTCGGTTCGGTTAGTTGGAAGATTTAAACTATCCGTCGCGGGGCGGGTAATTAATTTTACTATCCGTCGCCGAACCGTACTAGGCGGGTAACCGGACATGCGGGTACTCGAAGTGAGCGGTTACCCGCGTTCGGGTCAACGGTTAACCGATTTTGTGATGACGTTTAATAGAGTTTAACCTAGCGGGCAAGCATGTATATATCCATAAATTAATGTATATTTGCTCGCTCGTTAACTGGTCTAATTAATATAAATTGTTGACTTTTTAGGGCTTTTGATATATATACCTTTAGCTTACAAAGTGTTGACTTTCATCGTGTTGTTCTGGTCTTAGTTTGCAATTTGTGTAAAAATATTATTTGGCCTTTTCAAGTTGTGTATTCGATTTTGTAATCCGGAAAATGGTTCTTGATCATGGTTCTATAATTGAATGTATTTGATTGGGTTTATGGATATTTGATCTTAAATGTACGCTACTTGGTTACATTCGAGTTTCTTTCTTAATCAATGCAGTATGGCATGTTCAAGCTGTGCATTAGATTTCGTTATCTGGAAATGGTTCTTGATCATGGAGTTCGTTGCATTTCTATCTTCTTTGACTTTTGGCATATAATGATCAACTCTAGTCTTCGAAGTTGCTGGTTCAAGATTTATAGTTATTGGATTGCTTTCAGATTTAAGTTGAGAGATGCTCATTGTGTCATCAGTCTTAGTATCTGGTTTATCATGATATGGGCAGATATTAGTACTGCAGGTTTAATACTCTTCAGACTTCAGCTATATATCAAAGTCAACCACTTTTCGCAACCCGTTACATTCTCTCTTTCCTTAGTTTCTCGATTTCAGCTCAACTATTTCAGTTCAACTTACTGGCAATTTTAGAAAACGGATTAATTGATTATTAATACTTATTGATCCTGTTATCGTTGTTTTAGTTTGGCGTCACTTTTGTCATATTGTATTTGTTCGGTTCTTCAGGATGCTCAATGTTTTGATGAGTTGAATTTTTTACAAGTAG